>JAECUM010037120.1:0-15437 GCA_016617855.1 Megalonaias nervosa
TTTACGGAATCTTAGATTACCACGAGCGGGAAGTCGAACAGGACGCTTAGAGCATGGGCAGACTAAATGAGTCTATTCTTTTTTCTCTCGTTTTCTTTCAACAGATGGCAAGAGAAACCAAACACACTTTCTGTTAAACATAAACAAATGAAACGTCTTGTTTTCTGTACATAATTTATTGTGATAAAAAAGGAATAGGAATGTTTCTACATTAAACTCTCTTCCCTGATAGTTCACAACGGCAGAATGCATCCATACATCATCTTCCTCTGTAACGGCTTTTCCACTGAACGTAGAGTAGTAATTAATAAACAATTAATAAAACAACAAGAGCGCATCACGTCATGGCGTGACTTTAAATCTGTGATATATTTCATTTTTGACATCTTGCCGACACATATTGGCGTTTAAAAGATAGTTTCGTTCCCTGCATTCGCACTGCACTATAAGAAATCAGGTGACGCCAATTCAACATTGTCAAGAGATGAAAACAAAATGGCCGCACATAGAAAAACTCGGAAAGAGAACAGTGATGGGTTTATTCCCTTAATCATCTATTCGTTACTGACACAGTGTGAATTTTGTCGATACTGTTAGTTTGATCTATTTCAGTCGTTATCTCGTGTTAAAGCTGCATTCACTAGTCTGCGAAGATGAAGAAAAGGAGGACAGACAGCGACCTTTTGTTGGTATTTAACATTTTCCATTGCATCATCTCAAAAATTCTTTCTACAGTCGATTCTTTGATATTAATTAATTAATATTAGGCGATGGATTACAGCCTTAGTTTTACAAAAGATTAGGACTCAAATGCCAAGCTTCTTCTATGAGTGGTGTGAAGCGGTTGTTGTGGAATGTTGCTTATTTCAGACAGCTTTTTACAAAAGGGTCCATTTGCAATCGATTTCATGATCAATTTTACATCAATATTGATATGTCGTTCTACATGGCAGCCTGGAGTTTGCCAAATACCAAATACTAACCCAATTCTATGATAGGGGAACATGTGAAAGTAATTTGTCAAATATAGCACATTTTCGCGACCGTGTCATATAAAAAGTTACATTGTTATTGTCATATTTTTCTATATCAAAGACAGTCCATCTTTTGCCGAAGATTAAGGCGAAAATACCAGTCATCATCTATGAGTGGGCGAGGGTGGCAATATTTTGGCTTCTTGCCTCAGCATGATAAAACCTTGAATGTGATGCTGTCTTGCAAAACTCCCCAAAACAAACCTACAAACTAAACACATCTGATGATTTTTAAAGGGACACAAATAGAGTGCGTTTGATTAGATAAATCTGACATTCGTGTCAAATGGAAGAAGATTGAGAAAGGAACTATTTGGTGCAGGTGTTAAAGACAATCCCGGTGTACAGTAGTTGCATGTATCAGTATTTGCTGCAAAATGCATTCAGGTTTCGTTGTCATGTTCCGATTGTTACGATCCTTTCAGCAATCATTCCAGTTATATCACCATAACTGCAAGGCGGATATATTTTGGTTTAAATTTAAGTGTAGCACAGCAGCTTTGAATGCGACCAGGACTAATTTGATCTGATTCAATAGCGAATACTGATTTCAAAATTTTTTGAATAAAAATACAAATCATTGTATATACTTTCGTTTTTCATCATCAGTGTAATATTGAGAGTTGCATCAATATGAAAAGCTTGTAGATTAAGTCGAGAATAAATGTTCAACTTTATTTGTTCGAGGACCTCATTAGTCAAAGGAGAATCGCTCATGCTTTCTGGTGACTGCAATCTAGACTAAACTTATATGGTGTCACAAAGCTGTTTAACGAGCTAAGTTACCTCTAGGTGATCATTTTGTACAATGGGGAAAAGCTGTTTAACAAGCCAGGCTACATTTAGGTGATCATTTCATACAATGGGGAAAAACAAGGATGAAAATTGTATCTATATACAACACAGCACTGCTCAAGATGACACAGCAAATGTATATATGATATACCTTTTGGTGAAGACACTCACATAAAAACGGTTTTGCAACAACTGCACTAGGAATTGGAAAAGACCTTACAAAGGTGCATATAGTGATTCATGCTGTCAAGTCAGTATTGTTTTTAGCAATCTGATTTGTTGTTTTAGTTTAGTTGTTGTTTCTGGAATTATTAACTCCTGCAGCCTGATAAGTTTCTTAGTGATTCGCAAAGAACTTGCAATATCAGCAACATAGTTGACATGTTGATCGTCTCTTCAGAAGGCCAACCTCATTATAAATGCAGCCTTTGTTATGGGCATGTTAAGTTCGAAAACCTATACAGTTAGATACTTGCAAGTGTCCACTGCCTCTCTTATAATCGCTGAAGTCTGTTTCTCCACTAAAAAAGGGCCTGTGAACAAAACAGTAATAGACACTTACTTCTTCCGTGTTTACTTAATTAGTTTGCCATTGTAATAAATTTTTTTAATTACCGGCCCTGGAAGATTATGTAATGTTTAATTCAAATACGAGTAAATATTTCTCTTTTTTTTTTCAAGACGTCTACTGAAAATTGACATCCCCCCCCCTTACATTTTAATATGAACAATGACAAATTCACAGTAGTGCAGCCAAACCCACTTTTCTATCGACTTCCAGCCGTATTCTCAACCACCTTTAGGAGTATGGATATGAGAAACTATTTGCATTTCAAGTATGAATCCAATACTAGGTTTTCATATGTGCTTGACTTTGTATTAATATATATGTTGATCAAATTTGTTTGTTTTCATGGGTCGTCACATAAGAAACCAGACATAGTATAGAATGTTCTGTTAAGTTTATTGCATGTTCAGAGTCATGGACTCTGTGCAGAATACAGAAATATATAATTTCATTTTAGAGTACGTTCCAGAGGTTGGTTGCGCCGGAAAAGATTACCTTTAGGTCGAAGCTATTATAGTTTGCAACAGGAGAGCGACTTATTGTCAAATTACTTCAGAACGACACGAAATTGCATATAACACTGAAAAGTGGCTGCAGACTTAAATTTTTGAATGATTTGTTTGACTGTTCATATTAGGCTCTTGAATGTACATACTACTACCTTAGTCAAAATGACGCACTTTGTAGTGCAATTGGTATGAAATTTGTAACAGGACAAAATCAAATAGATAGGTCCCTTGTGCACATGGATTTAAAGGAATATGTGAAAGCTGATGATTTTACTCAATGCACATACAATATTACAGCAAATCCAGGGACATTGCTGATTCGTTGAACACAATATTTGTTACCTTTAGGAAATAATTATCTAGTAAGTACATGTCTGTCCTGTTTCCTTGCTTGATACAAATACATTTTAATTTTCTGGTGACCATGACCTAACCTGGACATGTGTAGAGATAAAGGCACAATTCCAAAAATTACACCAGCGACCCCCCCCCCCGCACACACACACACACACACACACACACACACACACACACACACACACACTGATATACAAAAGGTTTCGGTATTGACTTAATCAAAACGTTATTCTAGTTTCTAAGGAGACCCTCAACTGGCGTCTGGAGCGGAGAAAGGATAGAGTTGTGTGGAGACAAAAGGAAATGCTTATTTATCCTTAAGTCCAAAATATGGCATTAGTTGCTTCAGGGTTTTGAACTGTATCGAAACCTTAGCTTTTGAAGACACTACCACTTCTCTAATATCGCACTCCTGTGCACGTGACGGAAATTAATCTATAATTTCTGTAGAGCCTTCATTTATTAGCTGGTGTGATAATAGCTGTCTGCAGCCGCAAATGAGAAGGGGGCAATAACTATTAAAATCTGCGGCAGCACAATGGTTATTCCATGTTCACATCAACATAAGAGGACTATAAATGTAACATGTAGTAGTATCAAACATTTCCAACAATAACTGTGAGAACAGTTGCAGATAATTGTAATAGATTATATTCAGCTTTAATTTAAAATGGACTGCTATACCAATCTATTGGCCTCAATCTAACATGCAGTTTCACTATAACAGATACTAATCTCTTAACATTTCAAGGAAACAGGCTTAATGATTTTCATCGGGTTTTGAATATTTCTTTCCAGATTCAAAATCCCGTATAACTTTCTGATAGTCAATCCAGGACTCAAACTCAAGTCTTCCTTCTGAATCTGATGGTACCCGTATAGTGCTATTAGCAATGGAATATTTGCGTGGATGTAGTACAAAATTCTAGACTTCTCACAGATAATGCGTCCTTTTCAACTCATCAGTATGAGAGCTTGTCTTTGTGTTGTAGCCTGGCGTCACATTTACATCAGGTGCACCTTCAAAATGACAGCTAACGATTAAGATCTGGCCTTAGGGTTTTGTTGTTTGTTTGTTTGACCCAGTCTTTAGGCATTTTTTTTGTGTCCTTTTGACAAGGTGTTCCATGAATGGATTGCTGGTGCATGACTGTCGTTCTTCTTCCGATGTTGACAAACAAGGACATAGATACTTTAATATGCAGGCACAAACTATATGATACTTGCTGATGGCATAATTAGAACAAGATCTAGGACATGTTCATTTATGTTCTTACGAAATTTTGTAACATCAACATCATATATTTAAGGCAACGAAGTAACTGTCCATGTCAGGTATGCGTATCACACCCAAAAACCTCACATACAGTTAACCGACCCGTAGCATGGTATAGCCAAACTGTTGCACGTGATCAGTGACCATTAGCTTTAATAATGTCATTTTTCCCTTGTTTCAAAACATATATAGTTTCAACTTCCTCATCGCTTACTTAACTTGAATGCATATGAATGGCTCCTGGACACTGACTTCGGCAATCACGTAAATGTTGTAAACTGCTTACACTTCGTTGCAAATGGTTCTCTCCGCTGAAGGGATTAGGAGGTATGTTCCTAGTTGGAATACTGTTTATATTAGAATGTCCTAAGGAAATCACACCGTGCTTTTAACAAATAGACCTTGATCTGCAACATAATATTTCTTCACATTATGTTGACGACTGATACCTGATATGTATTCTCTCTTCATTCATATAGCCGGTTTCAGATCTATGCAAAATAAAGAGCTTCCGATTCGCCACTGACAAGAAATTCACAATTGCATGCCAGAGTTCAAAAGCAATTGAATACAGATCCTTTAACCTGTCTCTGGCATCAAAAGCACCTGGATGTAATCACTAAATCTCTTTGGAGGATGGTCAGTTGCTCCATATATCTCATCTGCTGTTTCAGTGTATGACGTCCATTTCTTACAAACATCACAAAATTGTTGTTCATTATAACAGGTATAAGGAAGAACTGGTAGTGCAGCAACGACTGATTTATTGCCTAATTCCTTGGAACATTCACCTTTCGTTTCACTAGGATAGACGTCTTTAGACTTTTTCAGACGGGTGAGATTTCCAAAAGCTGGATTTAAAATCAGGCTTGCATAATTGTTTTTTCTTTTACCTCTTCGGATCTTCCTCTGATGAAGATTGTTAATCCACGACTCGGTCTCAGATTGATCCCTGCGTCGAGTCAGGTAGATTGGCAAAATGCATGTGCTGCACAATAGCAAAATATGTAAACCAATATATTGTCTATCCGTGCGAATATCCACTATCATGCACACTTAATTTTAATTTTTACATTGTTCCCAACAATTCTGAAAATTCTTCCTTCCCTGACTGCTAACTGCAACTCCTTAAAATATGCATTGCCTAATTATTCCATTCCTCCACTGGACACACCCAGAACCTACAGAGTATCAAAGCCAATCTGGAATTCGAAAACAATCATTGAAACGTGCTTGCATCATATCGACGAGCAGCAGGGAGGGTGAACAGACCACTTGGCTGAGACCTATATTTTGAAATTAAAGGGTTCCTACGAAAGGCTGTAAAACAAAAGTTTTTGTCTTAATAATGAAAACTTCTCTAATTGATCAGATTTTTTTCTGATTTTTTTCACGTACTAGTCACTACGTGTTGGTTATTCACCCTCCCTGCTGCTATGGTTTTTATCCAAAAATTGTATCAAGTCCGTTACGATATCTTGACCTCGGATCATGTAAATTTATCGTTACAAAACCAAAGGGGGCACCTTGTGCTTTTGAAAAGAAATTTTTAAATTTGTTCATGTCCATGTCACCTGAACACCAAGTATAATAAATATTTTGCAGTGTATGATTATCTACGCCATTAAACACAACCAAAATGTTACAGTTGTCTCTGATTACTTTTGGAATTTGTGTATATCTCTGGGTAACATAAATCACGTCTGTATTTCTATGTCTACCTCGTGAAAATATCCGAGCTGGATTTGATTGTTTGTCCAGCATGACATCATCATACACTACTAAATTATTAATGAATCCATCCAGATCATCTACGGATGGCGCTTCATCAATATCAGTAATAAAGTCTATGGCATTGTCTTCATGTAACGATTTTGCGTTTTCATTAAGATCTTTAAGTACTTCGTAACATCGCTGATCATCTACAGATGGCACTACTAAATATAATTTATCCCACTTCAGCCATCGCATTATTAGATTAAGCAATAATTGCGTCTTCCCACTTCCAGATGGGCCTATTATAATCATTCTGATAGAATTCGGAAGCGCTGGATGGTGTTTTACTGGTTCTTGTTTTCGTGTCGCAGAAAAGTCAATTATATCCATATAATAAATAATATGATTCTATATTGTGTTCGATGCAGAGCACCTACCGATACTACTGAATTAACGACAATAACAACAAGAAATAAAAGACGTGCACTTACAGGCAAGTGTGTGAAATGTGGCACCAAGAAATATAAATTTATTCCAACAAAGACAGGTGGTGATATCGCTGCTTCGTTAGGAAAATTACCAGGAACTCCATGGGCTAAATATCCCGGTGAGAAACATTTACCCGGATATAATTATTGTGGTCCTGGAACTCGTCTTGATATCCGACTTGATGATCAAGATCAACCAAAACCAGGAGAGTATCCAGTAAATAAGATTGATCAAGCGTGTTACGTTCATGATGTCGCGTATAAAAGTAAAGATTTGCAACAACGACATCTCGCAGATGTGAAATTGATTCACGCGTTAAATTCTATACCTAATAAATCTCTCAGAGAAAAATTAGCTAGTTTTCTAGTAAAAACTGCAATGAAAGGTAAACTAGTGTTAGGGGCTGGCAATTAATTATATAACTATCATAATGGAATCTGTTTATTATTCCCCGAGAGGATTCTGGAGAGGTGAAGCAGCGATTAGTAAACTCGCCGAAGCAGCAAAAGTTTCACGTGATGTCGCTGCATCATGGTTAGCACGACAGGCAATATGGCAAATCTTCCTAAGTCCACCTAAAAGAATTCAATATGCGCATTTTGATGTTAGCGTTCCTAATGAAGTTCATCAAGCAGATATTTTGTTTTTACCACACGATACCATTAAAACACGTGGACGAAAATCACGCACGTACAAATACGCGTTAACTGTCGTTGACATTGCGAGTAGATATAAAGAAGCGGAGCCATTATCAACAAAGACAACATCTGAAGTTGCATCTGCGTTTGAACGCATTTATCAACGTGGTGGTCTACGATGGCCACGGTTATTACAAGTTGATCCCGGTAAAGAATTTCTTGGAGTAGTATCATCGTTGATGAACAAGCACAACGTTAAAATCAGACGAGGACATACTGAAATTCATCGTGATCAGGCAATCGTTGAACGATTTAATAGAACACTTGCTGAGCGGTTATTCGGATACCAATATGCAAAGGAAATATCTACTGACCTCAAAGATAGATCTCGTGAATGGGTTGCAAGATTACCGAGTGTGATAGCTGCGTTGAATAATGAAATTACTCGTGCAACTTCCATGAAACCTTCTAATGCGATCAAAAAAATATATATACCAATACAACGACGTGAATCTTTCTCTCAACCAGTATTAGGTAATGTAACTGTAAGATATTTATATGAACCTGGCGAACTTGAAGGCGGTAAAAAAAGAGCAACCGATCCTATCTGGAGCGTGACTACACATAAAATTTCTAGCGTGGTAAGATCCACTGGTAGACCTCCAATATACAGACTAGATTCTACAGCCCCTCAACGTGGATTTGTACGTGAACAATTGCAAATAATTCCTGCAGATACACAATTACCACCAAGCTCAATTTTGTAAACGTCCAGAGCCTCGACGTCGATTACACTCAAGACAAGTCAACATCACATTTTCACGTGTATGACCAAGATCACTATTAATTCTGTCTACGGTAAATTGTCTTGGATTATTATTCGAATATTGCCATAACATATTACAGTTGCAACTTGCGCAATGATTATTTTGTAGTTGTTTTAGTTTTATAATAAATTCAGCATCAATATCAAAATCACGATTATGTTTTTTTGTCACACTGCTTATAACCAGATAGTTTTTTTCTTATTACGTCATTATTAACAGTTTGATCATTATTTTCTATAAAATTCATAATAACCCTAAGTAGTTGAGATATTTTTCTGACCCTAGAAACTGCGAGATAGACTAAATTCGACCATTCGATCCGATCATCTATAATCCAGATATTTGTATCAGAAATAGTTAACCCCTGTGATGAGTGAATCGTTATAGCATATCCTAACGTCCACGGTGATTTATTCATACTCAGCGCATTCTCAACGACATTAATATCGACTAAAATAATATCATTCAAGACAAAATTCTGTATTTCACCACCTGGTATTTCAACTTCAATATTTTGTCGTCGAGTATCTGCTGGGCGATAACATAATGGTACAGGTAGATCCGGAAACTTTTCTTTATGGAACGTAAATAATTTATTCTGTAGTTCATCACGAACTATCTTTCTACTTGCGACTATCAAATCAGCAGGTCTCCATAAAGTCCAAAAATCATTCATAGAAGTTTCTGCAATTACTTTACGCAGAATCTCGCATTGTATTTGATCTGCATTACTTTACGCAGAATCTCGCATTGTATTTGATCTGGCTGAAGTCTGATTAATCTTTTAAGCTCTTTTAGCGGTTCATCAATAGCTCTATGGTCATCATTTATTTCTTCATAATAATCTACGTTATTCTTCAGCCATTCATGTGGAGACTGTCCAACAAGGGGTGGTGGTTGACCATTATCGCCGCACATAATCACAGCAGTATTCTTCAATAATAACCAATCAAGAAATGTTTTTATTGTTTCTAACGACACCGTGCATATCTCGTCCCATATAATATATTTAGGTATATATTTTTCACCCATTCGTTCAGGAGTCCATGTGTCTCCACACCATCTAAAGAAACTGTGATAAGTACAAGATTTTACTCCTCGTTGCTTTATTTCTCTAGCAAGTTTGTGCGTCGGTGTCAAAACAATCATATCTGAGATATTATTTATAAATAAGTTAATCGTACGAGTTGTTTTACCTGACCCTCCACACCCATTAAGTTAAACGGTTTTATGTCTAGATACAGGATCGTACACAGATGGTGCAGATGACTTTAATATTTGATTATTATTTTTGTAATATGTCTCCACAATTTCAACATCTGCAGATTCAGAATAACTAAGTATATTTTCCTGTTTTATTCTCCATATTCCCCATTCACCATTACCAAGTAGCGGTTTTAACAAATCTGTATATTTTTTGTGTACATAAAATGAATCCGTAGCGACTCTGACAGCGTAACGAGGAAATTTATTTATCATCGATAATAGATTTATCGAAACATACGCTAACATCGAAGATCTTAAATGAGTAAACTGCGGTGACTCGCCATCAAGATAACTCACAATGGTACCTAGTTTCGTTCCATCTGATAAATAAGCATTACATCTGTTTATAAACGTATTTTTCTCCGTTGTATCAGCGATTATAAAATCTAGTTCAGCATCGTCCATAATCAATCTTGTACACGTTCGTTTATGATCATATGAACCACCTTGAGTGAACTTACCGATTATTTTTCTACCGAGATCTTTTGCAAATTTCTCATCATGTTCATTCCTGCATTTATTTATTTTAATAATATAATCTTCATCAATATCAGAAATTCTTTCCTGGTATCATCGATATTAAATCTGTCCGGTTATGGCAACCAAACTTGCTTCTATGAATTATACGATATAATCGCTTCAGTTACTCTCAACGATATTAAAAATCCAGCATCAAGCATATATCGCAATAGTACTATCGGAACCCAACATCGCTCTGAAAAATGTCTTCCGAACCAAGTATAAGTAATTGCATGGAGATCTTCTCTAAACTCGAATAATTCTACGTGAGCAAATCCTGTTAAGTCAATATCTGGTAAGGGTCCGTTTATCGCAACCCTGGTCATGTCATGTGTAGGATGTCCGAATCTCTTAAAGTATTTAGAACATACTCCATATCCAAGAAAACTTCCAGGATAACACGCTACCATATCAACCGAGATAACATCACTATGGTTGTATTTGGTGTTCCATAATCCACCGTGACCATATTCTATACAGCTTTTCTTGACATTTTCAAGGAATTCCGATCGTGTTGGTTTCCATAAATTTTTCTCCTGAGCGAAGTGAGCCGCTACAGATGGAACTGTAAAACAATTATTTAATAATTGTCTAACTTTGACATCGTCTGAAGTATATTTCAGCGCAAGATGTTCCATTTCTACATTAAGAGATTCTGTACGGTAAATATCACCATTAGGCCATACAAACTGATCGTAATGATCATATTCTGAATTTTGAAATAACCAAACAGATACAAGGTCACTTTTGCTGATATTTTAGATAAAATCAAATATATATCCGTCATAAAATTTAACCGTTCTATCTCGTGGAAATATTGTTACTGCAGTAGTCCATGGGTGCGAATTATGATCAATAATATCTATAGAAGCTCCTCTTGATTCATATTTCGATTTATATAAAATCTCTCCTGTCAGCGTTTTTACTGTTATTGAGAATTTTAATTTCTTTTCTAGCTCAGCGACATCTTTGATAGACGCTCCGGTATCTTTAACCGACTCTGCCCATGTATTTATCTTTTTACGTCTTAAATCAGTTAAACCATTACCACGTATCGCGTTTGTAAAGTGTTCTGTAACTCGTTCAGCTACACAATTTATTCTTGACTCTGACAATCTCATAGGTTTTAGATCCCCGACGTCAGGTTTATTATTAAGCGGATATATTGCATATACAACTGCAGTAACTGGATATGCACGTTCATAATATAATTTATCAACACCGGTTAGTATTCCGGGTTTAGATTTATTATTTAAGAAAACAATACTACCCCCGGACTGCACACGGACTGGATCACGCTTATCACGAATAATCCAAATATCTTCTTCTGTATTTACAATAAATTTTATTAAAATAAAATATTTTTGATTATCAAGGTGATTAATAATTACTTTTCCCCGTTTGTCATTCATCATATTAGTAACATTTCCAACTCTGAATGTTGACCATACATGAGCAGCGCCACTATTACGAAATTCATTTTTTGCTTCACGAATACGTTCGGTTACATCCTCATCCGTTAATGCCAGATCTTGCATCGAAACACTAAGTTTATATTCTGATAGTCTGTCAAGATCGAATCTGGTTGCGTAGGGTTCAATCGCGGATAATTCTTCCATATTATAATTAGGGCAAATATATATTTAATTGAACATTAATCTTTTAGTATATATATAATGCTTGAAACAAAAAAACAAATGTGCTTGGCTCAAAATTGGATATACTTCTCTTTGTAATAAATCGTGTGTGAACAAATACTGCGGAAATCATGCACAAAGTATCAAAAATGGAAGTACAGGACCAATACCGTGTATTCAGTGTGGTGTTGGAGTCAGAGGAAAAACTCAATTGTGTCTAAAATGTGGCGGAAAAAAATACAGGGAATTAAAACGATATTATGACAAAAAAATAACACTGACTTTCCTATAAAGACCGAAGAAGATTATCTGGTTAGATTTAAAAACAATGATTTAGACAAATAATATTATATATATAATGGAGCAAAACGAATTTGTGAATCATCCAGTATATACGAATTATGAATCATCCCGAGATGGTGTAATCAGACATTGTAGATTAAAGAAACCAGTAGGTAATGTTGGAATTAAAGGTTATTTTAGTTTTAATGTTGCTAAAGGAAAAAAATACTTATCAAGTAGATTCGTATTTGAATGTCATTTTGGATTGATCAAAGATGGACTTGTAGTTGATCATATTGATGGAAATCCCCAGAATAATCGCTTATCTAACCTGCAGGCTATTACACCTAGTCAGAATTCTGCACTTGGAAATACTGGAAAATGTAAAAGGTTTGCAAGAAGAGCTATTAAATCTATAAATACAGAAACAGGACGGGAAATTACTTTCCCATCGATGAATGCAGCTGCAAAACATTTTAGCATAAATTCACGATCGGTACGTGATGTTGCAGATAAAATATACAGATCTGCATTTTCAATAAAATACGATCAGCAGATAATATTTGAATATATCTAACTCTCTATTCCTAACGAAAAACAGATAGTTCTACTGTCAATTTTCCCAAGTATTTTGTTTAGCCATAATTACAGTCAAGGGTCCACCTTCACCGTCGCTGCTCTCAGCGTCATTATCATTTTTGACAGAATCAGATAACATCTTTCTTAATTGCATTACACGATTGTCCACGATCTTTTTTCTTTCGTACTCGTGAGACAGTTCGGATTTAATATTTTCGATCGAACGTGCAAGAGGTGCAAATAGTTTTACCTGATTGTCGTTTACCATAGCTAGTAATTCAAGCATAGATTGATAAATTAATTTTATAAATCTGTAGTTTGAAGGTAGTGTATATTTATTATCAAATTTTCTTTGTTGCAGTAATTCAAAATCGCACATGATTTTCTGAGGGTCGAGATTATCAGATATTTTTATTCCGTTATGTTTTAGTGTTTTAATAGCACAGATAATATCATTGATGTTTTCATGGTTCATTATATATATATATATATATATATTTAATATAAAAATAAACAAAAATATACAGCGCGGGGTGACATTCGGTCTACCATTCCATAGTTGTATCAGATAAACCTAATAAGGTTCCGAATCTTTGTTTAGACATTTACCCCCAAGAGAACCCCTAAATATCCGAAACCGAAACTTTAGAGGCTCAGAGGGTTGTCTATACGTGTTATTAGTTTACCCCTGAAAGAATTCCTAAATATCCGTAACCGAAACTCTAAGAACTCAGAGGGTTGTTTATACACGTGTAGGTCTTATTTTAGTGACCAATCAGATTCTGTTTATTGCCTTACAAGAATTCCTAGATATCCGTAACCGAAACTCTAGGAACTCAAAGGCTGATTGGTCTTTGTGACCTGGAATCTCATTAGGTTTATTTTTAGTTTTGCGACTGTGTCTTTTGGAATGGCCCTTGTGTGGGGTACCCCTTTAGTGAAGTCACAAGGTCACGACCTCATATCACCCCCCGCTGTATATTTTTGATGATGATGATATGATAATGATGATGATGAAATGCCTTCTTCACGCCAGCACACCAACCCATAACGATCAACCAATGGGTGATTCACAAAAGTGAATCCACCACGTGTTGACGTAGTGGATTGGTGTATTCTGAAGACGGGAGGGCTGGAGCCCCCAATAAATTATAAATCTTGGCCTAAAATCGCCTTCCGCAGACAATTTGTCTCTCTCGGGTTTCGAACCATGACCCTCCGGATGAGAGTTTCTACGCGCTATCAACTGAGCTATCGGACCTTGTTATAAATACATATTGAAAAAGTTAGTATGTGTTTACCGATAACCTTAGCTTAACAATTTGTCAGTCATATCGTTACATTCCTAAAAACTACAATATTCTTAACAAAAACCACATTTTTTGTGTAAAATGAGATTTTATATTTCTAGTTTCCAAAAAATATATATAATTCTGTATAACACTGAGTCTATGCGTAAGCCGTAACAGCGGATATTGATTTAGTTATATAGCGGTTCTTAAAATAACTTTACGCACAGCCGTTATATGGAATAATCAATATGCAGCCACAGCCTTCTAGATAATAGATTTTGATTGTGCACGGATTTTATGTAAACAAAAGAATATTATTATAGACATCCGGATATTTTTTTTTTTGTTATAATAAAAACGTATTATGATTTCACATACAGGTTTATATTTAGTACTTCGTTTCTCGTGTCCAGAATTCTATTATTTTAGTCTGTAAGTTTAAAATGTATCTTTGATAATAACGGATTATGAACTCGCAGGTACACGGGATTAATTGGTTCTGATACAATTAACGAACCGGGAGGGACCAACGGGCTAAAACTGAATAATATGTACCCTTGCTGAGCCTGGCTAGATTTAGAAAGATCTACCTGATAGCTACCTTCAATAACATCACATACTAGATTGACTGCAATTGTTGTTGTTATATTTACAATGCCCGGCGATATATGACGTCCGGCACCAAAGGGATTGTTATTGTGTTTTAGTATAACCGGTGGTGGGGCTATTTTTCTCCATGAATCACATATGTTTTTAAACTGTTCACCAATAAAATCATTAACTGATTTCTTTAACTCGGATGAGTCAAATCCGGGAATGATGAATGTTGGTAGTTGTTCTTGCGTAATTCCGAAATGTTTAAGAAATACTGTTGTAAATAAACGATTTAATGGAACACGCTGAATTGGATCATCTTCATTAACTATATAAGTATCGAAATATCTATCTGTTTTTGGGTTATATAAATATTTTTCTCTGTTAACAAAAACATTATTCACGAATTCTAGGTCTGAAGCAACTTGATTCAAATGTTGTATTGAGGCAATTATTTGATTTTTTAAATCATCGCTGTAATAAACATTAATACTTGAAAATAAATTTCGTAGATTATTAAATACACGTTCATGTTCAGATTTAATTGTATTAGCGTATGAATTTATTTTATCAATATCAAGTACATGTATATAACCTTTTTTACCATCAATTTGTTTCGTAAAATAAATTTCTATTCTGTCTATATAATGTATAATTCTTTTTTCGCTTAAATATTTTTGCCATGGATAAGCCTCTTCTACTTTTCGATATTCTGGAAGTTGTATAAATATTCTTTTATCAGTAATGAAATCAGATCGTTGTGGTTCTAGTGGTCCTTGATAAACCGGTGGAACATCAGGCCATCCTAACACGGATCTAATCGAACTTTGATAAATATCTACGAGGTAATCAGAAGAATTTATTTCAATCGCCGCTGATAGTGTTGGTTCGTGAACAGTGATGGCTATTTTAGATTCTTTCCCTGTGATAGATTCAATTCTGCGTTGGAATTCATCATTAATCTGTTCTATCTGATAACTGCCCGTTGAAATTCCAACAACTTGCCAATCAGGTGTTCCATCCGGTTTATTTTTATTCGCAAATACCAGTGAATTATTT
>JAECUM010037121.1:0-63782 GCA_016617855.1 Megalonaias nervosa
TTTTTTTTTTTCAATACAAATGGGGTCAGATTGCTTTGGTCAAACCAAATACAGGGACAATGATCTGGATCATGTTTTTGCTTTTGTTGGAATCTTAGTCTTGTTGGACTTCGAACTTTACTCAATGGACTCTTACAATTAACGAGAAGAAAAAATTGCAAAAAACTCCTACATTTTGCGTTTTAGCTATGATATAGATTTCTTAGCTTTCT
This sequence comes from Megalonaias nervosa, assembly GCA_016617855.1. Classification (NCBI taxonomy): domain Eukaryota; kingdom Metazoa; phylum Mollusca; class Bivalvia; order Unionida; family Unionidae; genus Megalonaias; species Megalonaias nervosa. The sequence goes on from JAECUM010037121.1 coordinate 213, forward strand.
TCTGGTTTTCTGTGCATATTTAAGACTTGTCCAGTTTTGTTACATACATCCGTCTTATTTCTGGCATATTTCTGTTGATATCTACGATTTCGTACCGTGAATTTTATCAAGAACAATACATAATAGTAGACAAAATGATACATTTGATATGACTATCATAATAAAAAATGAGATAATGTCATGACTGTTACACAGGGTAAAGATTTTTGTTCAAGATGACGAAATATCTTCTAACGTCATCACAGAATCTTCACTCAGACTAAAGCATCAACTGTCATTAAAGACATACTTATGTGATATTATAAATTTGTATACACTCCAATGTAATAGTTTTATATAATTTCTCAAACAATAAACTAACAATTTGAGCCTGCTGATAAAGTAAAGAAGATTCGGTAGTTTTTGGAATAGTTATTTCGAAAAGTAGCCTGTATGCAAGTCTTCATCAGTACCTTATAGAGATTGTAGGTCTTGAACGATTCTTCATTTTTCTTTATTTCATTTGCTTTACAATATTTTCATTCATCCAGTTTTAAGAATGAAAATATATGAAATTCTTAATGCGTAATGTTTACAGGCAACGCAGTTTGTAGTGCCATTGGTTTGGAAGGGGCATACAATTGTTTGTACAAAGGAAACGGTGAGTAAACTCAATTACTTATTCTTAGCAACGGTAACTCTGTCATACAATACAGCTAAGAACAACTAGTAACTATGAATATCACATAACTGTTTAAATTAAAACTTCATTGGTCGAGATTACAAATTCAGCACAATAACCAGTTTTCTGACTATTAAGATTTGTGTGTGATCGGTACCATGAAGGAAAAAAGTCATAAAACTTGGTCGATAACTCTCTTCCTGCATTCTAGTTGGTCCTAGATGGAACGATACTTCTCTGACCTCCAATACGACTGTTTGGGTGGCCATCTTGAACAAGAAAGAGGTGGAACCATGCTGTTTTATTTATAAACAATTTATTATTTTCCTATTTAAAAAGAAAACTACATAAAGGTTAGAAAAAATTTAACACACACACACACACACACACACACACACACACACACACACACATTTATGACCTTCCGGAAATCTTTACACCCATATTTACCAAAATAAATATACAATAACACTTTATATTAATTATTATTATTATCATTATTATTACTTTTTCAGTATCCTGATACAACATTTGTATGACATATTCCCTATACTAAATCCTCCAGGCAAAACTTTACCAGGATATTTAATCTTTAATATATATTGTAGCATCTGATCTCAGACGGCGTTGATTTTTGCTGTGCATGGTTTCCATCTTTAGACTTTAGCAGTGAATTAGGTCGAAATTTTTTCATTTCCCGTATGATAAATATGCAGTTACACAGATTACCCCATCTTTGATCAATTTATAAAACTGTGTTATTCTGATAACAACACAAAATAGACTTCTTGTTTACTCATTTTAAGACCGTTTTTATCAGTTTTCTTGCTTCTTTTCTTCCATCATTTAATTTGTTAAGATTTCTCCTTTCATTCAAGTAAGTAACGAGTTTTTGGGACAGTGTGTTGTCTATACAACTTGTTTTTCCCCTTAACGAAGAGCTTGCTCACTCGATACCTTGGGAGAGTGTTTATTACCTTTACAGTTACCAAGTACATTTGTAGTTACCAAATATATATATATGAAGCTTATGAATCCAGTACAACTTCTAATCTCTAGCTTGCTTTGCTATCTAAAATTCCTCTGCGTCAGATGAACGTTATGACCCTATATAAGGAATTCTCATTGTTTTAAGTCGAATTATTCTCCAAAATTAATAGAAAATGTGTCTTAAAGAACATTTCATGTGCCCATATCTGTATATATTTTCCTTTTAAGATGACTGCAGTTTTTCTTCTGATTCCAATGTGTTACAAACAGACACACAATAAGGTGTTTATCGACACATATTTCGGTGCTTCCCTGCTTTGTCATACCCATTCCAAAACTCTATGCCTTTAAGGTAATCTTCTTTGTGATAAAAATAGACCCGGCGATCAAAGTCAGTTCCGTATCTAAATTCGTCTTCGACTCCCAATACGTGTAAATATAGAGTGGCTCTCCATTAGTTCACGACAGAGACCGAGGGGCCACAATTGGGGCATGATTGAAGAATTGGTTTCTTACATACGCACATCCTAACGGTTAGGTCTGCGTCATCCCAATTTTTTTTTTTTTTTTCAAAAGCGGGTGAATAACATTAAACGATAATGTAGTCTTTTAGTTTGCTCATTATAGGGAACGGATATCACTGGAAGGGATACTATCCGTCGTCCATGCAAGATGCTTTAACAAGAGGATTTAACCTCAGACCTCAAGACATGTCAGAAACCTTCAAGGGACTGGTATTATTCGGAGCTTTCATTCAGAAGAATTACCAGAACAAATTCTACTCCAAGGCACAAAACCTGAACATCATGTTGACTGCAGCCTACAATAAGGTTCTGGAAGAGTACGATGTTCTTCTGATGCCCACCTCGACATATACGGCATCTAAACTGCCCAAGAAAGACTCGACATTGAAAGGTGTAATAATCATTCAGACCCAAAATAATACCCTATTTAAAATTCTGTATTTACTTAGGTTGTTTTATTTTACAGCTTCAGTTGGAGGTCATAAGGTTTAAGCCGTTTAAATATTATTAGAGAATCGTGTTTGGCAAAAGAAATATAAAACTAACAGCCTCTGTTCAGCACGTGCGTCCACTTCCAAAGTTCGTACAGTTGTACTGTGAGCTGTAATTGACGACAGCTGAGTGGTTTATAGGGTTGGTTTAGAAAATATTTATCTTTTACCAGAGGTCAGAGTGGGGTGGAGAGGTTTACAATTGATATTGCAAAACTGATTTACAAGTTCCCCAAAAAGAAAACGAAGAACTTTTGTTTGTCATGCATATATGTGTTCGCATGTACACATTCGTAAGTAATGGACATTTCATCTTATTTACAAAAAACAGTTGGTATCTATCACAACAAAAACATTTTAGTTTGATTAAGTACTATTACGACTCTGAGGTCATAAACTAAGTAACAGACAGAAGCAAAACCATCAAGTTTTGTAAAACATAAAAAATAATAATTTAATTATGGAAGTTATCAAATAAAAATTTAAGAGGAACTTAAAGTTTTATGAACTAAATCCAAGATACTTCCGAAAGTTCTAAGTTTAAGAGGAACTTACAGTTTTATGAACGAAATCCAGAATAATTCAGAAGTCCTTAAGAATTGAATGTTCTGAATGAGCCCCAGATCCTTGAATGTACTGGTTTGCCAACAGTCCTGATGTATCGAAATGGCATTGTCTAGAACTCCAATGAATAATTCACAATAGTCCAGAATAATATTTTAGTCCAATGAGCACTTTCTAATTCCAATGAATAATAATAATGTTTCCTCTCAATTAATATCTAAATATAACATTAAATACATCTGCAGACATGTTACCGCAAGAACGAAATAAAAATAATGAAAAGGTGTCCAGTTCCACACACTTATATACAAGTATAAGGGGTGAAAACACATTTTGCACCTACTCGCTAAGTGACATTTTGCAAATATGCCACATCGTAAAAGAACCCACTTGACTTAACCCATCCAGTGGGAAATAACTTAATTCTTCTAAGAACCGATTTGACTCCACCAGTTAATAAGAAACTTGTCCACAGGTTTTATTATTAATATTATTATCAGTGATCGTAAACATCTATTTATAGATCTTACTCAATCTATTCTTTTAATATCTTAAAATTGAATTTTATAGCTGTGTACAAAAATTAGCTATCTAATATCTTGATTATAGATGATCATTACAATTTACAGTCATGAACAAAAATTACACATAGATACAGTCCTGTACCAAGAATTACAAAAATATAGATATACATAACAGGTACATATATAAGACAAGTCGCACAAAATACTGTAAAAATAGAAAATCTCGACTATGCCGTCACTGAAAATCTTTAACAGTCTGTATGGTAACGTAAGTGTGCACCAGTAACATGGTTTAAAGCACATGTGTGGAATTATATTAGAAAGTGACATATACACAAACAAACAGACAGACAGATGGCTTGGTTTGGTTTGGTGTTTTACGGCACAGCAACACAAGTAGGTTATTTTGTGTCAAGGCAACTGGTGCAAAGTGCCCTTGCAAAGGGACACACAACAGAAACCCACCTAGACTAATCCAGTGGTAGGATTCGTACCCGCATCCTTTCAGTTGCGAATCTGGTATGATAACTACTAAAACACCATGATAGACAGAGGGAGATACGACAAAGACTCTTCCGTAGTGTTTATTTTTAATATCCTTAAAAATTTTAATGAGGCAAATAAAGCAATGTTTCATTTTGAACAAGTCTCAACTTTTTTGTCAGAACGGCTCAAGGCGGATTCAGGAATGGAATTAAACTGCATACCCTTTAACTGCACCGGTCATCCAGCCGTTACTATCAATGCAGGAACAGCCTTAGATGGACTTCCAGTGGGTATGATGATTGTGGGCCGCCATTTTGACGAAGTGTCAGTGTTGCAGATAGCCTATGCATACGAACAATTGCAAAAGATTTGAGAGTAGCAAACATTTATTTGCTAAATTACATAATACCAGAATACAAATGAAATGCCATTAATTTGGTGTTATCAGGGCGTAAACATTCATTTGTCTCTATTTTACATAAGATAAAATTAAGTTCATACTTTAAGTCGTCTGCCTACATTTTCCTGAAGATGGTACGATTATTTTCTCTCATGATCTAAATTATTGATTGTCAGCAGACCGAAAATATTGTCTGCAAGCGCTCCATTTCTTTATTGTAATTTTTATACATAATTTTATTTCAATATTATATGAATTTTGCGATTTTGCATAACTGATTTTTGCTGCAAACCATTATTATAAGTTTGATATATGAAACCGCTTGCCTATGTATAAAAAGAAACAGAAGAAGATCGCTTCAGTTTCCGGTTCTAGAACCACAACTCGATAACTATAATGCTTAAAACCCACTCAGACAAGGTTCTGGTATTATAATATATGCAAGCAACAGTTGGAAGTTTTACAAAATCTTTGGGTGATCTTTTATGTCCGTCGGAAGTAATTTAGTTTCAGCCGGTGCCAAATCCATACAAGCAGCATCAGAGACCCATTTGAGCTTTGAGACTGAGTGTAGCATCAGGTCTACATATGTGTGTAATGTTGACCTTGCCTCCCTATTGGTCATTCAACTGTAGATTAGATTTTAGAATTTCAATCAGCTTCTTGTTGCCGCTGATGGATACTTTTATGTGACTGCGGACGTTAATTAAAAGTAATGATAGATAAACCGATTATCAGCAGGTGAAGTCAGTTCTAAGAGAACATTCTGTTCAGAAAAATCTGGTATGATAGTGAGAATTCTTGAAAGTGTAAAGCTGTACATTCATGTTGCACGTCATGTGATTGCATCGCCTGTACGCAATATTGCTATATATCATAAATCAATTTTGTAGCTGCCATTGGCGACATAGGTATATATGTACATTAGGTCTGTGCTCTAAAGTTTCTTGAGAATTTTTTCATATATTATAGTGTTGTTGAATGTGTATCCTTTGATGTATATTTTTGTACAATAAAAAGTACATTGAGAATTGCTTTCTTCGTTAAGATTTTACAAGAACGTTAACGTCATGACACTTTGTTGTTATAGGATCATAGATTTGATTTTTAAAATCTGTACATCTCACCAAATCCGAGAGAAATATCTGAAGTAAATGAAATAATTCTTGTGTTCTTATGTCGTATGGCCATGATCCTAAACAACATCTCATTGAAACACGACGTCGAAGCAAATATACAGTAATTTATGAAGGTATATTTGCTCTTAAAGCCTGCAATATACTCTGGCAACTAAGGTGAGTGTTTGTGGGCAGGAAGGACATCTGATTGCAATGTTAAAATTATAATCGGAGATTTTGTCTGCCGTTGCGAAGTTTGATATGAAGAAGTCTCAGGGCTTCGAGCTTGTTGTTATAATGTTGCAAGGAGCTCGTACACACATAGCTTGACTCAAGAGCAGAGGCGTAGCTAGGACATATGGCGCCCACGGCAAGAACTAAAATTGCGCCCCTATCAATTCGGCACCCCACGGCAAGAACTAAAATTACGCCCCTATCAAAGCTTTGAAAGTATATATAAAAAAAATACTTTGTTCTGCTCACCGATTTTGCGCCTCTCTTCAAGTGGCGCCCACGGCATGTGCGGTGTCTTGCCATACCCTCGCTACGCCTCTGCTGAAGAGTGCTGGAAACGGATCGGAAACCAAACGTAATCCCCATAATTTACTGATGTGTTCAAAATCTGGATTACTATTACGTGACTATTAAAACCAATCACATGGCGGGAAATGCAGTCAGTTGATAATAGTTGACATTATTAGCGCTTAAGCGATTTTCATAGCGGGTATCTTCTCATAATCATCAAAACCATCCCGTACACAACTCCGAATGAAATTTAGACAAATTCAATCCGTGCACATCCGGGGATTAGTAACACTTTAGTGTCTTAGTATATATTTATTTATGTTTGTCTTCTTTGGGTTTTTTTAATGTGTCTCTTATCCACGTCATGCCTAGTTAAATACCGCACATGATTTTTGACACCACAACCATGGTCACAGAAGAGTTGTGCCTGGCTTCTGAAGCAATGACAATATGATGAGATCTTTTCTATTCTTCCTACTGTGTACGTCTAAGGTTTTCAACTCTACGCATGTAAAGGCAAGTGTCAGGAAACCTGCATGTTATTCCTTGGATCCTTCCATTCATTCGTTGGAAATTTAATTCGACTTAGATGATAATCAAGGGTGGAGTTTAAGATTCTTTTGTCGATATTGTATATTTGCTTTTTGTAGATATCCGAAAATGTTTTATACCGATTCTTTTCGTGTTTAGATTTTCCACCATGTCTATTGACAGTCACGGTCTGCTAGCTTTTCAAATGTCCTGAACAAACGAATATGCCATCTCTAAAGCATACATTGCCTGTGCTGATGGAGTTGTTCTACCTGTAACACAAGTTAAGGAATCTAACAGTCATTCCTCTGGTCAGGGGTTGGTTCTGCTGGTGACACAAATCAAAGATATGTCATCAATAAAAAAAGATATATGCCTGTGTTCCGACAGTGGTTCTACTGGTGACACAAGGCAGAGCCCTGTCATCTGCAAAACAGACTTGCTTTCCGGGAGTTGTTGTGTATGTGACACAAAACAATGCCATATCATTTATAAAACAAACGTATCTGTGCTCCAGGGTTGGTTCTGCCGGTGACTCGAGTGTTATTTTTATATTGATTTAGAGACCGCTATGTTGAGTTTTCGTTTTGCTGCTGGCTTTAGAGTCTTTGATAATGCATATTGGAATTTTTAATGATTGTCTGTAATCAGTTTAAGCGTGTTCTTATCTCTTTTCATTACCATTGTATGTTTAAAACTTTTTGTTGTTGACTATCTTGTCTTTTGCTTTCTGTCAAATGATTGCCTTGGCATATGCCACTCTCATTAGCTAGAATTTTACCCTAGAAGATGAGGATATTAAGTATAATCAATTATTCATTTTAAATAACAGTAATTTACTGGGGATGGTGTCCAAATGATTTTGCCTGTGCACTTCTCTTTGCGTCTGGCAATATTGTTAAATGAAATAATTAAAAGTATATGGATCTAAATTAATTTGGGTAGGGCCAAAGTAGAATAAGTCTATTGAGATGACATCGTGTGTCCCCTTCTTGGGAAAATAAAGCCAGTGATTTAATTTGAATAGTGCTCTACAACATCATTGCGAAACAGATTACATGTGGTAAAAATTAATGATGTTTTGGGATACTTCTTTTGAGGACTAGAATTATTATAAACAAGAATAAAGCCTAAAGAATCAATCGTCCATTTGCTCACATAAAAGGAATTTATTATTCTTCTTGTTCTGTTCAAAGCTAAAATAAAAACATCTTTAAAAATTATTGTGAAGCAAGACTCACATTTAACGTCTGATAGCATTTTATTTTATGTTGGCATTACTTCTTGGGCTGTTGCTTGTTTTAGAAAGAAATCTTTTTCCTTTATTGTCAGAACCTTTTGTCATTTAGACTGGTTATAATTTTTCTTACTATAATACACGAAGGCATCTCATTTAAAACCACTCTTTCCCTGACAGGAATGAAATGTAGACTTCCTCCATTTTCGGCCTAAAGCATGCTTTGAAAATTCATTATTGTTGACACCTTAGTTTAATAAATTCCAGTAACTTACATCCAATTCACTAGTTCTCAAAAATTTATATCTGATATGATTCAACTTTTCTCGTACGACTGTTTTTGCATGTGAGTTCTCGATTTCAAAGCCATGATCTACATCCTCACTTAATTATGGCATCTACGTTACATCTTTTGTGATGTAATCATGCTAGATAAATCAACGAGAGTACCTCTCTGCTATTTTGAATTGCGAATTGTTAGAATACACGACAAGCTTTCTACAACGTTGCTAACAGCAGACGCAATGGCATCACTAGGTGGGTGCGGACCGCACCGGGTGACACAATCAAAGGGGGTGACACCAAAATGACTGTCTATAAAATTTTTGAATTTTTGTGCAGGAAGGAGGTCCATGGAGATGACACCATGAGTTACCGCACTGTGTGACACCAACCCTAGTGACGCCACTGAGCAGACGCTCTTAAACATTCATCTGATCGAAAAGCAAAACAAAATAGAAACTACTTTTTTAACTAATTCATCCAGAACCGTCTAAAATTGTACACAAACTACGACACTTGTGGTGGTATGAAATATCTTATAATAAATAGTGTTGATATCAAGAACTGCTGCGTAAATACCTATTTTTCAGAATATCTTACCAAAGTTCTTCACACCGTAAATATTGTTGTGTTCACCATTACTTGAAAGGAATTCTTATAGAACATCATAACATAATTTTCGCGTGTTTCAAGTTCTCGGTTCATTGCTTCAGTTACTACTAAGCGTGACATGACCTTTGCAAGATTAGGCTGGGCGAAACGGCTACCTACCCACACACATCGGGCGAGTGTCGCCTTCGGAGTCCCCCTCTCGGAAAAAATAACCGCAAATACCGTGAAATGGCACCACCCTAACCCAACTGTCGCCAGAATCGGCCGCCTCTTGCAACGGCCCTGACTACACAACGCATTGCTGCAGAACTATAGCTGGTTTTACTGACACTATCACGTTGATGCATTTATACGGTTGTTGTACGGTACACTAAAAGGAATGAAAACATTAAAAAGAGGTCGAATAATTTTAATACTTTCCACCGAATCTTAATAAATTGAGACTACAATTTTAAAATAAAGGTTTTCAAGTATCTTTAAAAGTTCGTCCTCAGTAATTTACCGTCTTTGTTATTACATGACAATTGCCAGTGGGCTATTCACGTTTTAAAGAGGAAGAGATAAATTTGCTTAAATGCAATATACTGAAAATTAGCAACTTATCTATTCATTCTAAACATTTGATGCAATTGAAATGCAAATCCAAAGACAGGTGTGTATACAGCCTAGAGGACTTCATCCAAGATTCTGTGACAGACCTAGGGTATGTACGATTTGAATTTACTTCTCTGGTTATAGTTTTGTTAGATTTAGGGATTATTTGTTTGAGTTATATTGGACATATATTTCTCGAATTGAATACATTAGCAGACGTCATAATGTCCAGTATTGAAGAGAGTGAACGTGAAACTTCCAAGGAAATGGCACCATATCGCATTACGGCTGAAAATGCTAAGGGGGCAGGGCAAGTTTTTATGTAAAAATTTAATGCCGCAATCAGCGACCTAGTATTTTTTTTAAAAATCATAAAAAAATCAAATACACAAGTGAGGTCAAAAAGGTCCATATTTTGGATACCTGTATTAAAACAAAGCATAAGAATAGTATCCACTTGACCAGAGAAGTCAATGGCAGTTCATAGCAGAAGTTTTTGCACCCCAACCCCAAACTTATAAATGCAATTTTCATGTCCGAAGGTCATTTGTGACACCATGTGATGCTCACAGTCAAACACAAGCCCTTTTCCTAGATGACAGTTCTGCAAAACAGTGTGTACTAAACAGGCTAATGCAATTGAAAATAGTTGTCATCCAAGCCGTTTTTGAGATATTCTACTTGCCTCAAAACCCACGTGTTTACTGCTATGGGAGGCCAGCCGACTATTGGTATTTCACTATCAACATACTGCAGAGTAAATATGGAAGGTGTACATGCCTGACATCAATTTCAAGAACAACACAAGCCCGAAACACCTAGTTCACAAATATATCCATATCTTTAATTAGTAAACAATAATAGCTAAAAAGTCACACCATAGCCTTAAGATACGAAATTTGACAGAGGCCAATTTAAGAAATTGTACCCAGCCACCTAAGCTATTTGCACGGCGGAGATCACGCAGAGTCCGAGAGACATGAACATGAGAACTGTAGCTGTGTGTGTACTCGGAAGTAGCTGAACGATTCTATCTCTGCTCACAGACTCTAGCTAATTGAGTGTAAGAGGAGGCCCCGTTGTCAAGGCAAGCCGGTGGCTTTTCATCGAATTTGAACTGCAAGTTTCTTACGCAGCCTTAACTTACTTTCAGTTTTTGTTTGTTGTTGTTCTTATTTTGTATTAAGTGACCCATTATAGATGGAAAACAGAATAACGGCTGACAGTTGTTGTATCCTCATGGCTGTTGCATGGTTGGGTTAAAGGCGTCCCAATATTGTCAATTGAGTTGAATTTAAAAGTCGCACGGATAATGCAGATAGCTTCTAAGAATACACTTGTGTATATTTTGCAATTATTTTATTTGATTCTGATATTCATATGTAACGGCAGATTCTGCTGTTACGTATCGGCTCGTTCAAAGTAACACAAAGAAAGAGTGACTACAACAAGCTTTGTAAATTTTAACAAAAATAATTTATTTCCCTAGAAAACACGGTGAAAAGATAAATAGATGAAACAAGACTTACGATTTACGAAGAAGATCCAAAAATTGTCCTAAAATTATGAAAACACATAAGTCCTGTGAAATAAACAGTTCTATTTTGATATAGTCTGAATCTCAGTTCCGTTGCAAGATGGCGGAGGATGACGTCAGACGAAGGCTAACACAAAATGTCCAGAATTTCACTGTGAATCACAACTTGTATTGTTCTGTTCCGATTTAGAAATAATTTCATCAAATGTCTTTGTCCAAAGCCAGTAGTGTTGTTCTCCAGGGAAAATAATTATTTAGAAAGTAGATAAAGTACAGCTACCACCACTAACAACACACATGTTGTTCCTCGTACGAATGCACAACTCTTTCCAGCACAGAAATACCTTTTCCTTAAGGTATTAGAAACTCTACAAGATGTTATGATGTGACTCTCCAGTATGACTGACGACTATAACTACGACTATAACTATCTCAATGACTAAATATTTCTTACAGGTAACTGAGCATTTAAAACAAGCTAATGCGTCATTACATGTACACACGCACGAAAGACACGTGTGATTTCGCAATCCATCTGGACATTACGAAAACCTGAACAAGCATTAGCCAATCATTTACATACCTACTACTGAATGTTTACTTGCTACGCAAAACCCGTCATACAAAAATCGTGCTTACACGAGTCACATTTACGTTTTAAATAAATACGATGTTTCTAACAAACTATTAGACCCATGCAAACATAATCATCATAATAATAATAATTACATTTAATGATGTAAAAATAAAATAAAAATGAAACAAAGAATTAGAAGAATTTAAATTTTAACACATATGTAATTTAACTACAGGGTCGTAACACTTTCCCCCATAAAGAAAAAAGAAAGATTTATGTAATAAAGCTTTCTTTTTTACCAGATGTAAATTATACATGAGGTAAAAAAACATTTACATAAGAAGAACTCTTATGAATCTACACAAAGGTGTATATGAAAATGACATTTCTATACACGGGAAAGTGCGTCTGCAATTAAATTATCTTTTCCTCTAATGTGCCTGATGTCAAGATTGTACTCTTGCAAAAATAAACTCCATCTCAATAGTCTTTGATTCTTATTTTTCATTCTGCTGATGAAAGTAAGGGGGTTGTGATCACTAAACACAACAACCGGAGAAGGAGCTGAGCTGATATAAACTTCAAAATGCTGTAATGCCAGTATTAAAGCTAAGCATTCCTTCTCGATTGTTGAGTAGTTTCTTTGGTGTTTATTTAATTTCTTAGAGAAGTAACACACTGGGTGTTCTACACCGTTTTTGTCATCTTGAAGCAAAACTGCTCCAACCCCAACATCACTTGCATCCACAGAAAGTTTGAATGGTTGACTGAAATCTGGAGCTGTTAAAACTGGTGCATTTTTAAGTATGGCTTTTAACCTATCGAAAGCCTCTTGACATTTTTCAGTCCAAAGAAACTTGTTTTTCTTTCTCAACAAGTTTGTCAGAGGTTCAACAATATCAGAAAAATTAGAACAAAATTTGCGATAGTACCCAGCCATACCCAAAAATCGCATCAGCTGTTTTTTACTGACAGGCACAGGAAATTCAGAAATAGCCTTGACCTTAGCATCTATAGGCTTAATTTGACCATGTCCCACCATATGTCCTAGAAAAGTAACACACGCACGGCAGAACTCACTTTTAGATAAATTAATAGTCAAATTTGCATCCGTGAGTCAGTCAAAGAACTTCCGAATCGTGGCTAGATGTTCTTTCCAGGTGTTGTTGTAGATGATGACATCATCAATATAGGCATCACAATTGTCTAGACCAGAAGTAATCATATTCATAAGGCGTTGAAAAGTACTTGGAGAACCCTTCATCCCAAATGGCATTACTTTATACTGGTAGAGTCCATCTGGAGTCACAAATGCCGAAAGTTCTTTTGCTCTTTCCGTTAATGGAATTTGCCAAAAACCCTTCAGAAGGTCGAATTTAGTGACGTATTTGGCATTTCCAATTTTGTCGATACAATCGTCGACTCTTGGCAGTGGAAATGAGTCTGTTTTTGTCACACTGTTCACCTTCCTATAATCCGTACACATTCGGAAAGTTTTATCCGGTTTCGGAACAAGAATGCACGGTGAACTCCAATCACTTACTGGACTCTATAAAATCATTTTCCAGTAAATACTGAATCTCTTTTTTCATGTATTCCTGTTTAAAAGGATTCATTCTGTATGGGTGTTGTTTCATGGGTTTCGAATCTACTATTTCAACGTCGTGAAAAATTTTGTTTGTCCTTGTAGGCACATCCGGAAACAAGTGCTCATATTCAGACAATAATTGTTTAAGTTCACTTTTTTCTTGATTTTGTAAATGAGAAAGTTTCTGGTCCAGATTTTCCATAACTCCCGAATTCCGAAGACTTGTTGTTCCAAGATTAGTAGAATCCAACTGAATTCCTTCATTCAAATCCTCAGCTGGTGGGACAGGTACAACTAAATTAACTGCATGATTTACCTGGCTATTTCTTTCAACATATTCCTTTAACATATTGATGTGGCACAATTGTTTTGGCTTTCGTCTATCAGGAGTATTTATAAAGTAATTTAAATCACTTATTTTCTTTTCAACCGTGTATGGACCATAATATTTTGCCTGAAGAGGATTTTGTGGAATGGGCAAGAGAGCCAGGACTCTATCACCAGACTGAAAACTCCTATCCCTTGTATTTTTATCATATCTTAACTTCATCTTTGATTGAGTAGAGTGCAAATTTGCTCTTGCGACCTCACAAGCCTTTGACAATTTATACTTGAAATCAGAGACATAATCAAGAAGATTAAGTTCTGTTTCTTCATTTGAAAGAAGTTTCTCTTTCAGTAACTTTAAAGGTCCACGCACAGTATGTCCAAATACCAGTTCAAAAGGACTGAACCCTAGAGATTCCTGAACGGACTCTCTAACTGCAAACAAAAGTAAATGAATGCCTTCATCCCAGTCTTTACCTGTGTCAAAACAATATGATTTCATCATGTTTTTCAGAGTTTGATGAAATCGTTCCAAAGCCCCTTGGCTCTCAGGATGATAGGCAGATGATTTGAACTGTTTAATGCCCAATTCATGCATGACTTGCTGGAAAATTCCAGACATGAAATTTGACCCTTGATCCGATTGGACAAATTTGGGAAGGCCAAATTGAGTAAAGAACTTTATCAAAGCCTTTACTATATTTTTGGTTTTAATATTCCTCAAAGGAATTGCCTCTGGGAATCTTGTTGACGCACACATTATGGTCAACAAATATTGGTTGCCTGACTTGGTCTTTGGTAAGGGACCAACACAATCTACCATAATTCTACTGAATGGCTCGTCAAATGCAGGAATTGGTTGTAGATGAGCTTTAGGTATCTTTTGATTTGGTTTTCCTACAATTTGACAAGTATGACAAGATCTACAAAACTTGCACACATCACTTTTAATTTTTGGCCAATAGAAGTGAGTCAAGATCTTGTGATACGTTTTATTTATCCCTAAATGACCAACCATAGGAGTTTCATGGGCCAAACTAAGTATTTCCTGTCTGTAAGGTTTTGGAACCATGATCTGATATTTTACTGACCTTACGTCACAAGCAGGTACCTCGGGAGGTCTCCACTTTCTCATAAGAACTCCATTTTTAATGAAGTAACAGACAGGTACTTCAGTTGCTTCAGTTTCACTAACGGCCCGCTGAAACAAACAGGAGATCTCAGGATCTTTCTCCTGTTCGACGACAAGTGATTGTCGTTTATCACCCTGATCAGATAAAAGAGAATGAGTATTCAAAAGAGGATCACTATGATCAATACCTTTTGACTGATCCAAATTAGAAGTGAAAGTGACCTCATTAAAAGCCTGACCAATACATGTGTCAGCTAAAGGAATACATTCGTTATCAAAATCATTCTCAAGAGCATTCTTTGCCATAGCTCTGGTAACTGCACAAGCTGGGAATAAATCAGGGATTTCTTTTTCAACAGGATCAACTTTCTGATCCAAAGAAGGCTTGTCAGTTACAAGTGGATTAACCACAACCTTGTCTCCAGCTAAGTCATTGCCTAGCAACAAATGAATGCCCTCAACGGGTAAGGTAGACACTACACCAACTGTCACAGGTCCTGAAACTAAGTCTGATGACAAATTAACAGAATGTAGAGGAACATTAACAAAGCCGCACTCTACTCCCTTAATGAGAACACTCATTAGAACAGGTCTTCTCAGAAGAAGGCAAAATACCTGAAACTAAAAGACTCTGAGAAGCTCCTGTATCCCTTACAATTTTAATAGGGATAGGATTGGCCAAATCACCCAAGAGTGATGTAGAACCCTTCGACATGAATGGTTCAAAATTCTCCATAACACAATCAGACTTAAGTTTTTCAAACCCAACAAATGTATTGTTTTCAATACATGACCGTGACCTTGACCTCTTAGCAATAAGAGTATTAGGGATAGGTCTATCTTGATTCTGATGCCTATATTTCAGTTTGAAGCAATCAGATATGACGTGTCCTTTTTTCTTACAATAGGTACACGTAGGTAGAGACAAGGATTTTGAATCAAGTCTCTCAGAGGCTTGATTTTTAGAATTTGTGCTAGATTGAGTTTTACTGAGAGTCGTATTTGGTTGAAACACCTTTCTATCAGTAGACTGCTGAGTGAAAGGTTTGCTTACAGCAGGAACTTTGAGTTAAGGAATACTCATCAGCAGCAATAGCAGCTTTTTCCAAGGTTTCAAACTTATGCTCTTCAAGATGATTCTTAATGTCACTATGGACACAGTTCTTGAACTCTTCAAGTAATATTAATTGTTCAAGACTTTCAAAATCATGTTCGATTTTCTTGGCTAAGCACCATCTTTTGAATAACTGTTCTTTTTCTCTAGCAAATTCAACATAAGTTTGTCTAGCATCTTTCCTATAGTTTCTGAACTTTTGCTGATAAGCCTCAGGGACTAATGCATAACCCTTCAAGATGCATTCCTTAACCAAATCGTAATCAGAACTTTGTTGTACTGACAGAGATATATAGATATCTTTGGCTTTGCCACAAAGTACACTTTGCAATAATTGAGTCCAATTCTCCCTTGGACATTTCGAATTCTTAACAACTGTTTCAAATTGAAGAAGAATTCTCTCCATTTTTAACACTGAAAGAAAGCCTGTTTTCACTAAAATTTCAAATAAAATAAACTAGGGAATTTCAATTTCAATTTTTTGCCAATTTCATATATCCATCCCGGACGAGCAACCCAATTTCTTTATGTTACGTATCGGCTCGTTCAAAGTAACACAAAGAAAGAGTGACTACAACAAGCTTTGTAAATTTTAACAAAAATAATTTATTTCCCTAGAAAACACGGTGAAAAGATAAATAGATGAAACAAGACTTACGATTTACGAAGAAGATCCAAAAATTGTCCTAAAATTGTGAAAACACATAAGTCCTGTGAAATAAACAGTTCTAATTTGATATAGTCTGAATCTCAGTTCCGTTGCAAGATGGTGGATGATGACGTCAGACGAAGGCTAACACAAAATGTCCAGAATTTCACTGTGAATCACAACTTGTATTGTTCTGTTCCGATTTAGAAACAATTTCATCAAATGTCTTTGTCCAAAGCCAGTAGTGTTGTTCTCCAGGGAAAATAATTATTTAGAAAGTAGATGAAATACAGCTACCACCATTAACAACACACATGTTGTTCCTCGTACGAATGCACAACTCTTTCCACCACAGAAATACCTTTTCCTTAAGGTATTAGAAACTCTGTAAGATGTTATGATGTGACTCTCAAGTATAACTGACTACGACTATGACTATCACTATGACTAAATATTTCTTACAGGTAACTGAGCATTTAAAACAAGCTAATGCGTCATTACATGTACACACGCACGAAGACACGTGTGATTTCGCAATCCATCTGGACATTACGAAAACCTGAACAAGCATTAGCCAATCATTTACATACCTACTGCTGAATGTTTACTTGCTACGCAAAACCCGTCATGCAAAAATCGTGCTTACACGAGTCACATTTACGTTTTAAATAAATACGATGTTTCTAACAAACTATTAGACCCATGCAAACATAATCATCATAATAATAATAATTACATTTAATGATGTAAAAATAAAATAAAAATGAAACAAAGAATTAGAAGAATTTAAATTTAACACATATGTAATTTAACTACAGGGTCGTAACACTGCATTCTGTGTAAATTGTTTCGGATTAATCATGTGCAGCATTAACTTCCATAAGAATTAATCAGATGTCGTTTGATTGCTGTGGGGGTTTTTTAAGCAAGATTTCAGTAAATTAGAATTAATTTGAGTGCTTTTGGGGAATCAGTCCTATAAAAACGCCATGAAGTTTTTAAGTAGACCCTCCCTAATTTGTAAACATAAGGAATTATCAGGATATTCTCATATATAAGTGTTTGATCAATTATATGTATTAGGTGTCTGGGTCAATTTTTGTACGCGGCATGAAATACCAATCAAACCAGCCTCACGCAGGTGTTGCTTGCTTCGGTCGGTATTGAGATGCCTAGCTCTCCATTTCCAATCAAGCAGCTTGACAATGTAAATGACTGATTCATCATAAAAGCTTTGTTGGGGCTATCTTTTATGTATATATATATATATATATATATATATATATATATATATATATATATATATATATAGAGAGAGAGAGAGAGAGAGAGAGAGAGAGAGAGAGAGAGACAGACAGACAGACAGAGACAGAGACAGAATTGATAACTTGACGTAGTAACAGCGTGTTTCTGAACGACTAATTGAAAGTTCCCAAATATTGTCAGCAAGTTCGTTTCGGGAACATACCAATATCGTAAACAAGGTTAGGTTTGAACTCAATTTTAGTAAATATCTTTGAAAAATGATAACAGTCTGGTAGGCCAAAACATCAAACTAAAACCTACTCACTTGGATTGGCTATCATTTCCATTTTTTATATTTAATATTGGTTTTGTCCGTCTGAATAATAGGGGCTGACCCACCGGCCTCATGGATTAAATGTGCAAATGTATTGTCTGAGTAGCGACGTAAGTTTACATTCTGTTAGGATCAATATCTTTATATATATATACACACACATCCATCTAATGTATGTATGGGGTTTGTGTATGAGAATGTGTAAAAGATAACTAAAATACCCTGCTACTATGCAGACTTTATAGAATATATAAAGTATTTTTAATTCAGTTTTCATGTACTGTATTCGTGAAATTATTATGAACCTGCTAATTAATATTGACAAACAATTTGCAGGGGACCCAGGTGGCCGAGTAGCCTAAGGCGCCCACAATACAGATTACTGGCATCTCACCTCCGAGTGGGTGCGAGTCTCGGGCTCGGCCAACATGGATATGTGAGAACTCTTGCCAGTAGCTCCGCATATGTCAATGATTTTTCCCGGGTTCTTCCTCAATTTTGCCGCCAGGTGTAGCTTTCATGTGCTGAAAATGACGTTAAACCCACAACGACAAGAAGAAATTGCTAAATTAACCAAGACATATTCAAAATTTCATGATAATCCCCGTACCAGACTACACTTTAATAATACTATATTCGGGTTCTCATTTACCGAATAAATACTAGTCTACAATCCTTTGCTTTTTTCATCAACAAAAGCATGAAAATAAATGTGGTAGTATAAGTTCTGTTTAAATAGAAGAATAATCAAACGCTCTTTTCTTCGGATTTTTTTTTCAAATACGTTGATGTTGTATTTATTGTGTTTATATTGAATTGCTTTGACCTAAGTGAAGTAATAGATAACGGTTAACATGTTGTTTCCAAATCTTTCAATCCACCCTGGGTTCGGGGAAGTGGAATATCTCTGATACGCAGTTCTGCATGTCGTAAGAGGCGGTTAATTTAGGCAAGAGCCGATGTGGCATGGTGGTTAGCATGACGGACTGCGACCAAAAGGGTACGGGTTTGAATCCTATAATCGGATCAGGCCGGATCAGTTGTCACCGTGTGTCCTTTAGTCCAGATTCTTCAGTACTAAATAAATATTTGTGTTGTTGTGCCGTAAAACAACAATCCAAATCCAAATACTCCTCGTCTTGTAGAAACGAACGAACGAGAACAATAAACTGTTTAAATTAGTCTTAACCCTTTCTTTTTCTTTGCTTGATCCAGAGTGTAAATATGCTCTGTTCAGCTGTAAACCATCTTATTTATGTTAGGTATTCCAAAATATATAAACAATGACCGTGTGGTTTACGAGTATTTTCAAAGAATAATAAGCAGGTCAAGTTTTACATATTTTTGTCAGTACACAAATTCTACCGAGAACATCCCAACTGTAGTCCAATGCGGTCCCCTACAGTGCCCAAAATGAAAAAGAGGAAGAAATGTTTTTAGATATAGCACTAACAAAATTCATTTATTGGAAGCGAGGAGAGGGTGGAACCTGATATCATTTTTCGCAGGGTCGGATCAGGTCAAATGTTGGAGGGGGAGGGTGTCCAAAATTTCAATAGGGCCCTGACTTTCCCTGAAAGATCACCAAAGCAAAAGCCTATGTCTATTTACTCAAATTGTGCATAATACCCAATAAACGTGTGCAAGAATACAACAATAGTCAAATTTCAAGTGAAAAGTGACTGTACGTTTGTGTGTATGTTTGTTTTCTTTAGTTTTCTTGGGGCGGGCAGGAATA
Organism: Megalonaias nervosa; assembly: GCA_016617855.1. Classification (NCBI taxonomy): domain Eukaryota; kingdom Metazoa; phylum Mollusca; class Bivalvia; order Unionida; family Unionidae; genus Megalonaias; species Megalonaias nervosa. Next base: position 19,993 of record JAECUM010037121.1, read on the forward strand.
TTCGGAATCCCCCCCCCCAACCCGATTCTGCCCTGAATTTCGAATATGGATTTTAATTAAATTTTTTAACCTGAAGCTAATTATTTTCCCCCAACTTATATAATGAAACTAACATGCAGTATTTTTTCTCGAATTCACAGCAAACATATATTTCCAAGCTATATCAGGGCCGGAAATTTGTTTTTAAATCTCAGCCAAAACTGGTCCCGTACAGTGCTCAAAGTGTAAACGAAGAAGAAAAACTGTTTTCAGATATATTTCTGTCCTTTTCATTGGGGGTGAGTGGGGCTGAGTTCTTCTTTTGACCCGGGAATTTATTTACCTCAAGTTAATATTTTTCACGTGAAATAGGAGCAAGAATGTTTTTGCAAGCTATTTGAGGGCCGAAAATTAACAGACCCTCTCCTTGATTGGAAAAGGTCGATCTCTTCGAAGTAAAGTTCTAGCCTAAGACAAGGAACACAAGATCCTCAACTCCTTTTTTATCATCAACGCATTACAATATTCCTCCACCGTGGATTGTATGGATAATATTGCCTGATGCATATTACTTCCAAGTAAATGTGAATAAAAAGTTACGTACAAAATATAGATCACTCAAGTACACCTAATATTAATTTGGGACAAAACATTTAAACCCAGCCGCGATGTGGGATAACTCTCTTAAAGCGCCCCACTTTCTGGCCAAGTGAACCTCTTCTCAGACGCTTTGTGCTAATTACGACAACGGACGCTCCCGTTCATGGATACAGACACGTGTGCGAACTTGTTTTGAGACGACTAAATCAGTTGTTATTGGACACGTGATGGCGTCTGGTATAGTGTTTTAAAATAACAGCCAATAAGTAACAGAATTTTTTGTTATGTAAATCCACTGGCTATTCATAGCATTTACCAAGATGATCTAGTATTAGCAATGTATCCTTTGCTATAATTAATAGTTTGGTTTCCTCTCTTTTTCTGATATTCATATAATGAAATCGATAAGCCAGTCTCTCTCCCTCCTTCTCTCTCTCTCTCTCTCTCTCTCTCTCTCTCTCTCTCTCTCTCTCTGTGCACAATTGACAGAATACGTAGAAATTTGTACAGTAAGAGAAAAAAGAAAATCAGCGTGATGAAACCTTTGAAATTGAATTTAAAACAAGTAACCATCAGAGAACATGGGTCATCGTAACGGTATTTGTAGACTTTCCATGGTATTGATCGACATTGTTTATAATACCAATAATACAAAAATGCAACACCCTGTCACACATACTGTAATCTAATTAATGCTTTGCTACTTTTTGTGGTTTTTATTGGCGGGGTGGGGTGGAGTGTATGTGTATTTGTATGTGATATTAATAAAATATATATATAGTATGTACGTATCAATTTTTCATTAAAAGGAAACAAACCTCGCTTCCTTTTAATGAAAAATGTATACATCTCGTGGCAGATCAATGACACATTGTACATACTTTCTCTTTCTCCCCTCCCCCCCCTCTCTCTCTCTCTCTCTCTCTCTCTCATCAAGACAGAGTATGGTGTGCGACCGATTTCTGGCAACACTAATGCGAAAGGCATTGATTTATATCCACCTCCTTGCAAGATATCTACTGTGTTTTTGGCGGTCAGGTTGAAATACCTAGTTCGTTTGGTAAACCCATTAGAGAAAACGGATGATGATGATGATGATAGCTAAAACTAAACGAGGAAGGTCTAAATAGGAAGCTAAAAGTAAATGAGTTGGAGAGGGAAATAGTAAGCCTCAGAAAGGCTCATCCAGATGAACCAGAGGCACCAACTAAATTACATAATTCGGTCTCCCATCGAGTGCTAATTCCAAAAGGTCTGACGAGGAGTTGGTACAGCAGCTTTCGCGGGGCCAAAAGCGAATTTGAGGTACACGGGGCTGTGTATGTTGTTACGTGTCTAGGCTCGTACAAAAGTAACAAGAAAAAGAGTGAAGCCAACGAGCTTCGTAAAATTTAACAAATAATGTATTTCCCTAGAAAAACAAGATAAAAATGCGAAAAAGGACTTACGGTTTATGAATCAAATCCAAAATTAATCCAAGAATTAAAAAACATAAGTCCTATCAATGAAAAGTTCTAAGTGAATCACAGTTCGAATCCCGATTAAGTTCCAAGATGGAAGGCGATGGCGCATGCCGTAACCTTGACAGTGTTGTCGTGTCGACAGTTCCTTACTGAATCACAAAGAATAATATTCCAGTTTGGAATTCCGAATAATTTCGATAATGTCTTTGTCCAAGAATTCTGATAAGCACTAGTATTTTCCAGGGTAAATAAATCACTAATTTCAAAAAATAGAAAATTTCAACTCAAACTGGTCACAACAAAACACCTTTGAGCTTCAAAGTTTTAAAACACAAGTCGCTATTTCGCTATAATAACATGAGTTATAAGCCCAACTAATACGCAAAACAAATTCCCGGATGTGGGTCAATCCTCTGGAAACCCTAATTGATACATGTTATTTGACACGTAGGCCAGATATGACCTTGACTGAAATCAATGATTCCTTCACTGGGAATGAATAGAAATTTTTTTTATAAAAAGTTGTTTACCAGAAACTATCACTGGTACTGAATCTAGGTCACCAAAAGATACAATGTTTCAAACTACTGGCTTGTTTGTCAGTCAAACAGAACTAAATTGAATTTCTAAAAAAAAAAAATCAAATCCAGTAGACAAAATTGTCACTACAATAACATGTAATGGAATAAAATAAAATTTAAAAAAAATTAGAACTAACAAACAAGTAATTAAATTACATATATAAATAACAATGTATTTATCATGTTTCGCAGTGAGCGCAAAGATCGAGAAACAAAGCACGGGACTCTGGCCGTAATCGATTAAATTTGCTACCAAAAGTCCTATCCTCTGATCGCAGTGGTATGTAGCCTTTATGGGATACAACAGCAAGCACCCGAAGCCCTATCCACACTTAAGGGAAACGTATTCCTGGAATGGCTACTGAAGACCTGATCCAGTGGTAAGTGTATGATAGTGGGCATATCTTGCAGCTGTTTGGACCCAAAAGCTACCTTAAGCCCTGCATCGCCGGTACTAAGCAGATAATACGGGCGAACTAGTTTTAGCAATCGCACTCTCTAGTCTGTAGACACTTAAAAGTCTGTGGAAAGCCACCAGAAAGGCAATCTCATTGAATTCAGATTTACGATGTCGTACTTGAAGATCTGACGACGACCGCTTAAGGGTCGTGTTCTGGTGACCTTGAATTAGCCAATGGAAATGCAGCTTTCTAAAATCTGAAAGTGAATCAAATCGTTCGGTAGATATTCATGCTCCTCATCCACACTATTCGGTCTCCAATGCAAAAATATAAGACTTCATTTGATTGGTTGATAAAATTAGCGATTATGGCAGTAACATAGGTTACCAGAACATGAGCCTCAAGCGGTCGCTATCAGATCTTCATGTATGACAGTGGAGATCTGATTTTAATCAGATTGCCTGAAGGGAAAAGTAAGACTGACTTGTTTAAAGTGCACCCGCAGAAGTATGAAGGGCAACTCACATAGTGTACGTTTGACTAATTCAGGCTGATTTTTTAGCACAAGGGAGCAGTCATTTTAGTTAGCAGTAGGGATCAGTCATTTTAGTTAGCAGTGTGCTTAGATCATGTACAATTTCCAAAAGTACAATATCCAAAGATATGTCAGCCACATTACATTAAAGTAGCATAGATGTATGCCAACATTCTCTCCACTGTGCATGTTTTAAATGCAAACAACTTCACCTTACATAAGTCACTCTCTCAAAAGTACATAACTGGTGAGCCTCGTTGTTTAGGGCCTTGTGAATTGCGAATGCTAGTATGTCGGTACCAAACGTAATAATATCATTGCTGCCAAGATTTGGAAATCTGACAGTAAGAATTTAGTTTTAGTATATATTGCTTGATTGTTCCTTCAGGGTCCCCTTGCATCAAGCGCTGTGGAATAGAGCGAAATGGGTCGAGACTGAGACATCTTGCTGTTCAGATAAGGTGTTATTGAAGTCCACTTGTCCCGTCATCTACAAACCAGCGACTTTCTCACTGTTAGTACAATATAACGTGAATATAAATTCAACTGTTTTAATGCTACTTTTCTTGATACAAATAGGAATTAGATACCGCGAAGACCGAGACTCGAAACCACGCGGATAGAGGTGAGATGACAGTGATCGGTACAGGTTGGCATTTTAGGTCACTCGGCCAATCGGGGCCCCACAACACTGATCTCGAACTACTTCTCAATCACATTACTGTTCTTGCAGCTTCTTTGGGAAAAATTCTAACTGATTAGATTCCGTTTAAAATTTCTAATCATTTAGAACCCGTTTAAAATTGCTAATCGATTAGAATCCGTTTAACTTCAGCTGTTGCAGGATTACGTCGGGTTGGGATTGGAATAAGGGAAGGTAATGAACACAATTTTGCGAATAAGATGGGTTTTTTATAATGTAATCGAACGATAAATGCATCTGACACCATTACCCATACATATAATGTTCAACAATAGATTTAACAGAAATGCGCTCAGAGTTCAACAACGGGTATAAGGAAATGATTTTGTAACTTCAGCGAATAATCAAACGAGAATCAAACTGAAACAAATATAACTGATATATGTATATGTCACACATGTATGATTGATGTGAAACATTTATAAACAAATAACACTGATATGTGGATTCATCACCATGGACAATCAATGCATAGAACTTGTAACCAAGTATGGCTGATATATGGTGCATCACCATAGATAATCAATGCATAGAACTTGTAACCAAGTATGATTGATATATGGATCTATCTCCAGAAATGAGTAATGTATAGCATTTATACAAAAATATGAACAATTTGTGCTTCATCAACAAGATGTATGTATCAATGATTTTCACGCATATACCGATACTGAATTGTATTTTCGCCCATATAGTGATACTGAATAACATTGATTCAAAAATGGAACATGTATGTATCTCGCAGAGTCTGGTCGATGATCACGGTGTATTTCTGGTTTCACAGCTGTCGTCCAACTGTGAAGAGCAACATGCATGACCTGCGCCTACCAGTCTGCTGAAGGAACCCTTGAGAGCTTCCTTATTCCCTGTAAATCTTTCACTGCCACTAAAATGTAACATGCTGCGAGACAGCGTCACCATCAAACGCAGCATATGGGCTACACGAATCCCCATAAAGTTCTACGACTTCCCTTGAAATAGCTAAAATATAATGACTGCAGCGTGAAGTATACGAGACACGGTTAAGCACGAATGCAATTGTGTACATTACGCATGCGCGCACCTGGAACTACTGTACTAGATTATTATTATTATTATTATTATTATTATTATTCGTACATGAATATGTGTCCACAAGAATAATCTCACTGGAATATAAGAACTCGAAAATGACTCACCGTTTAATGCATGCAACATTTAATTGAATTCAATTTGACTGTTCATTTAAATAAAACATTACTAACTTGAAACAGACTATAGATTATCTGCTAACATGGCGTATGTGACTGAGCTCTGACTTTCTGTACAATTTAGAATTCATTTCTGAAACATCTCAAAAATATAAAAACTATTCAATGACACGAAACCTGATACCAATAAATAATGCAATGTTATATTTCACATACTTCAACAACCGAAGATTTATTCCCTAAATGTTATTGGCGAATGTCTCTTTCAACACACAGTCAATACCTGGTTTGGTTGGGAAGATCCCGCTGTCAGGTATTTTGCCTTACAGGCTTTATGTTGGTCAGAAGCTATCCATAAAGTGGACATTTTCCTGGGAAATTCTTAATATTGTGATAATACAACGGGAATTTCCCTTTTAAGTACCTTAGTTATGTTCAAATCCGTGGCCAGGGAACTTGAAGAAATCATGTTTCTCACTGCCGCAATTTTGCTCTTGCTTCAGTGGGTAAACCGAACACAGTATTTCGAAATAACCGCGGCTAAATACATAAACCACGGTCAGTCATCGTTGTACGCGGCAACTTAACCCCTAATACACTTTTTTCCAAATGTAATTCATTATGATTTAGTACACATTATTCTATGACATTAGTCATCCCAGGTTAGATTGGCATATTCAGTTAAGGGTCTAACAAAGGACATATACATTTTATTTATGTGTCTCCTACTTTGAACATAAGTGTCCTCATAGTGGCAGTCATATCAGAAGCACTGAGAATATTTTTGATAGCTATTGTGGAAGAAAGGAGTAAGGGGTGGAGGTGGATCATGGCGGTCGTTATTTTTATTTCATAATCATAAACTTTGTATACCATTTAATCTGCCAGGTTAACTTGCATACGTCACCACATCCTATGGCTGTTTTTTTTATCGGAATAATCGGTGGAAAGTTTCTATTATTCCATCTAAGAACCATTTTGTGCGGAGAGTAATATCATTTATTTCATTCACACTTCTAAGGTATTTTGGCCCAAAATCACAAATTAAGCGTATTATTTTGATACAAATCCGTATTAATAGCAAATGTCGTAACATCATTAGGTGGCACCATGGTATTAGTCGACATCCATTTGCAGTCCCGTGTGCATGGAAAGTGAAAAACAATCAAAGAATGGAAACACGATAATTCATGTACATATAGCGTTTAAAGAACATAACAATCAAACAACATAACCACGATAATTTGTGTGCATTATAGCGTTTAAATGATGTAACTCCTTTGTCAGTGGCACCTATATAATACAAAATCAAACAGGGAACGAAATAGTTTCTTTCGTGATGATTAAATGCATTAGTCTGTGTCTTCATTCAGGCTGCCTCTATAATTTTACCTTTGCAAAAGTCAGATGATACGAATATTTGTGAAACTGTTTACGAACTAACGGGATTTTTAAAGCGTATATATGCTGTAATTAAACTGTGTTTTGGAAGTTTATGGAAATCTTTTTTTTTTTTTTTGCAAAACTGAAAGCGTTAGAGTTGCAGTTTGTAAACATCAGCAATTCAAAAATAATTTGAAGTAAAATATGTATGGCTTGAAGAATTTTCTGGTTGTTTGTATAATAGTTGTTGACATCGGGCTTAGTGCGCCGCCGTGGGAAACAGACAAAACGGAGGATGATCAGTATAACTTTTTCAGTACAAGACCAAAGTTTCCAAAATGGAAACCTAAAAGATGGCTTGACCTATTTGGAAAGTGGGCGAATGTCGGATGGCGACTCAATGACGTTACTGGTACGCTGAATTCTTTGAAGAGTGACCCGACTGCGCGGATTTACTATCTAGCTGCTGTCGAGGTAAATTGGAATTACGCCCCTTCGGGTAAAAATTTGTTCAACGGAGATCAACAGTAGGTTTTATTTTATTTTATTTATTTATTTATTTATTTATTTATTTATTATTTCATGGATTACTTAGTTATTCATTGGATGACCTTAAAGAATATGATGGCAACACCGTTTTAAATATAAAAATTTCACACAATCACACAAATAGGTCAAATAATTGGTGATGTGCAATACTCTAGAGTGTACTCCAATATGCATTTCTGCATCAAATGCGGTATTTAACACGGAAGAATTTAAAAGAAAAATAAATCAAGAATTAAAGAAAATTAATCGTTTCTTTAATTATCCCTATACTTGTTATTTCTTGTGCCGTATATTTAGGCTTCTTTCTTTCCTTAACTAATTCATACATATTTTAAGTTACAATGGTTTGTTTTTTAATCTAGTACAGGTATGGATATAAAGTCAATTATTTCTTCAGGTCCTTTGACGCTAAGGCCCAACAGAGGGCAAACAGGATCGGAAGCTTGTACAAGAAGGTTGTCTACAAGAGATACACTAATGAATACTACACCCAAGAGATTCCTAACCCAAAATGGATGGGGTTTCTGGGGCCTACTCTCAAGGGCGAGGTGGGAGAAAAGTTGGTTGTTGTCTTCAAAAACATGACCTACACTACGGGTAGACATCTAGCAGCAGGCAGGGTGAACCCTACAAATTGGTTTCGAGCAAATTTCATAAAATAAATGTTCCTACAGGGGCTGAAAAAATAATGTCAATAACGCTAAACCGAACCTCCTAACTTTTATTATTACCAAAACGGATAATGTTAGCTCATTTTTGTTATTTTATTTTTGAATCTTTGTTTTTTATGTTATAATGCATTTAGTTTACTCGCCGGATCACTCAATTTTTGTCGGCCACCCTGCCTGCTGCTATAATTAACCAAAGATTTTATCCAGACCTACACGATATCTGGATCTTGGATCATGTAGATTTATTGTTACATATCCAAATGGAATAGCCTGTGCTTGAGCAAAAAAGTTTTTGAACTTCATCATATCCATATCCCCTGAACACCAAGTATAGTAAATATTTTTTAACGTATAATTATCTATTCCATTAAATACAACTAAAATATTGCAGTTGTCTCTGATCACCTTCGGTATTTGTGTATAACGCTGAGTGACGTATATAACGTCTGTATTTTTGTGTCTACCTCTGGAAAATATTCTAGCTGGATTTGTTTGTTTATATAATATAACGTCATCATATACTACTAAATTATTAATAAATCCATCGAGGTCATTTACAGATGGAGCCTCATCAATGTCGGTGATAAAATCGATAACATCATTATTTTTATCTTCTTCATTAATTAATTTCGCTTTCTCATTAAAATCTTTAAGTACTTCGTAACAGTGTTGATCATCTACAGATGGTGCTACTAAATACAGTTTACTCCATTTTAACCACCTCATTATTAAATTTAGTAATAGTTGTGTTTTACCCGATCCAGATGGACCTAATATAATCATTCTTATCGAATTTGGTAATGCTGGATGATGCTTCACTGGCTCCTGTTTTCGTGTCGCCGAAAAGTCAATTGTATCCATATAATAAATAATATGAGTCTATATTGTGTTCGGTGTAAAATTCCTACACCCACTGCTGAATTAACTACAATAACAACGAAAAATAAACGACGTACTCTGACAGGCAAATGTGTAAAATGTGGCACGAAGAAATACAAATTTGTCAAAACAAAGACAGGTGGAGATATTGCCGCTTTATTAGGAAACTTACCAGGAACTCCGTGGGCTAAATACCCCGGTGAGAAACATATTCCTGGATATAATTATTGCGGTCCTGGAACTCGACTTGATATCCGACTTGATAATCAAGATCAACCAAGATCAGGAGAGTTTCCAATAAATAAGATTGATAAAGCGTGTCATGTTCATGATGTTGCGTATAAAAGTAAAGATTTACAACAAAGGCATCTCGCAGATGCAAAATTGATTCATGCATTAAATTCTATACCCAATAAATCTGTCAGAGAAAAACTCGCTAGTTTTCTAGTAAAATCTGCCATGAAAGGTAAAATAATGTTAGGGGCTGGTAATTAATTATATAAATATTATAATGGAATCCATTTATTATAGCCCAAGAGGATATTGGAGAGGCAGATCAGCGATTACTAAATTATCTGAAGCAGCAAAAGTCTCACATTCTGTTGCTGCAGCGTGGTTAGCACGACAGGCAATATGGCAAATTTATCTACCACCACCTAAAAAATTCAGTATGCACATTTTGATGTCAGCGTCCCTAATGAGGTTCATCAAGCAGATATTTTATTTTTACCACACGATACCATTAAAATTGGTAAACGTCAATCACGCACATACAAATACGCATTAACTGTCGTTGACGTTGCAAGTAGATATAAAGAAGCTGAACCATTATCAACAAAGACAGCGTCTGAAGTTGCATCTGCGTTTGAACGAATTTATCAGCGAGGACCTTTGCGATGGCCACAGTTATTACAGATTGATCCTGGCAAAGAATTTCTTGGTGCAGTATTATCGTTGATGAAGAAACATAACGTTAAAATCAGACGAGGACACACTGAAATTCATCGTGATCAGGCAATTGTTGAACGATTTAATCGAACACTTGCCGAGCGGTTATTTGGATACCAATACGCAAAAGAAATATCTACTGACTTTAAGTCCGGTGAACGATCTCGTGAATGGGTTGCGAGGTTACCAAGTGTGATAGCTGCATTAAATAACGAAATTACTCGATCAACTTCCATGAAACCTTCTAATGCGATCACAAAAAAATATATACCCCGTAGCAATGACAGACATCAACCTCAACCAGTATTAGGTAATGTAACTGTAAGATATTTATATGAACCTGGCGAACTTGAAGGTGGTAAAAAAAGAGCAACTGATCCTATCTGGAGCGTGACTACACATACAATTTCTAGTGTAGTTAGATCTACTGGTAGACCTCCAATCTACAGATTAGATTCGAGAGCCCCTCAACGTGGATTTGTGCGTGAACAATTACAGGTAATTCCTAAAGACACACAATTACCACCACATACAATTACATAACCAGAACCTCTACGTCGATTGCATTCAAGACAGGTCAGCATCACATTATTAAGAGTATGACCAAGATCACTATTAATTCTGTCTACGGTAAATTGTCCTGGATTATTATTCGAATATTGCCATAACATATTACAGTTACAGCTTGCACAATGATTATTCTGTAGTTGTTTTAGTGTTATAATAAATTCAACATCAATATCAAAGTCACGCTTATTTTTTTTTTGTCACACTGCTTATAACCAGATAGTTTTTTTCTTATTACGTCATTATTAACAGTCTGATTATTATTTTCTGTAAAATTCATAATAACCCTATGTAGTTGAGATATTCTTCTAACTCGAGAAACTGCGAGATAGACTAAATTTGACCATTCGATCCGATCATCTATAATCCAGATATTTGTATCGGAAATAGTTAACCCTGTGATGAGTGAATAGTTATGGCATATCCTAACGTCCACGGTGATTTATTCATATTCAGCGCATTCTCAACGACATTAATATCGACTAAAATAATATCATTCAAGACAAGATTCTGTATTCCACCACCAGGAATTTCAACATCAATATTCTGTCGTCGAGTATCTGCTGGGCGATAACATAATGGTACAGGTAGATCTGAAAACTTTTCTTTATGTAACAAAAATAATTTCTCCTGTAGTTCATCACGAACTATCTTTCTACTTGCAACTATTAAATCAGCAGGATTCCATATATTTAGAAAATCATTCATAGAAGTCTCTGGAATTACTCCTCGCATTATCTCACATTGTACTCTGTCTGGTTGTAGTCTGATTAACCTTTTAAACTCCTTCAGCGGTTCATCAATAGCTCTATGGTCGTCATTTATTTCTTCATAATAATCTACGTTATTCTTCAGCCATTCATGTGGAGACTGACCAATAAAAGGTGGTGGTTGACCATGATCACCACATATTATTACAGCAGTATTCTTTGTCAATAACCAATCAAGAAATGTTTTTAATATTTCTAACGACACCGTGCATATCTCGTTCCATATAATATATTTAGGTATATATTTCTCACCCATTCGCTCAGGAGTCCATGTGTCTCCACACCATCTAAAGAAACTATGATAAGTACACGATTTTACTCCTCGCTCTTTTATTTCTCTCGCGAGTTTATGTGTCGCTGTCAAAACAATTATATCTGAATTATTATTCATGAATAATTTAATCACACGCGTTGTTTTACCTGAACCACCGCATCCGTTAAGATAAACAGTCTTATGTCTAGCCACAGGATCATATACAGATGGTGCTGATGACTTTGATGCTTGATTATTATTTTTGTAATATATTTCCTTAATTTCAACGTCGGCAGATTCAGAATAACTAAGTATATTTTCTTGTTTTATTCTCCATGATCACCATTCACCATTACCAAGTAGCGGTTTTAACAAATCTGTATATTTTTTATTTATGTAGAACGAATCCGTGGCGACTCTGACAGCATCACGAGGAAATCTATTTATCATAGACAGTAGATTTATAGAAACATATACCAACATAGATGATCTTAAATGAGTAAATTGTGGTGAGTCACCATCAAGATAACTCACAATTGTACCTAGTTTGGTTCCGTCTGACAAATAAGCATTACTCCGATTTATAAATGTATTTTTTTCTGTTGTATCAGCAATTATAAAATCGAGTTCAGCATCGTCCATAATCAATCTTGTACAGTGTCTTTTATGATCACAGGCTCCTCCTTGAGTAAATTTACCAATTATCTTTCTACCAAGATCTTTTGCAAGTTTTTCATCGTGCTCGTCCCTGCATTTACGTATATTATTAATGTCATCTTCGTTGAGATCAGGAAATTCTTTCCTAGCATCATCAATATTAAATCTATCCGGTTCTGGTAACCAAACTTGTTTCTGTGACCGATACGATATAATTGCTTCACTCACCTTCAATAATGTTAAAATTCCAACATCAAGCATATATCGCAATAGTACTATTGGAACCCAACATTTTTTCTGAAAAATGTCTTCCAAACCAAGCATAAGTAATCGGATGGAGATTTTCTGCAAACTCGAATGATTCTACATGAGCAAATCCGGTTAAATCAAAATCTAGTAAATGTCCGTTTATCGCAACCCTGGTCATCTCGTGTGATGGATGTCCGAATCTCTTAAAGTATTCAGAACATTCTCCGTATCCAAGAAAACTTCCAGGATAACACGCTACCATATCAACAGATATAACGTCATTACATTTATATTTAGTATTCCATAATCCTCCGTGTCCATATTCTACGCAGCTTTTATGAATATCTTCAAGAAATTCCGATCGTGTTGGTTTCCATAAATTTTTTTCCTGAGCGAAATGAGCCGCTACAGATGGAACTGTAAAACAATTATTTAATAATAGTCTAACTTTGACATCGTCTGAAGTATATTTCAGCGCAAGATGTTCCATTTCTACATTAAGAGATTATGTACGGTAAATATCACCATTAGGCCGTACAAATTGATCGTAATGATCATATTCTGAACTTTGAAATAACCAAACGGATACAGGGTCACTTTTACTGATATTTTTGATAAAATCAAATATATTACCATCATAAAATTTAACCGTTCTATTTCGTGGAAATATTGTTACTGCTGAGGTCCACGCATGCGTATTATGATCAATAATATCTATAGGAGTTCCATTTTTTATGTATTTTGGTTTATATAAAATCTCTCCTGTCAGCGTCTTTACTGTTATCGGAAATCTTAAATTTTTTCCTAGATCAGCAACATCTCTGATAGATGCTCCAGTATCTTTAACTGATTCTGCCCACATATTTATTTTTTTACGCCTTAAATCTGTTAAACCATTACCACGTATCGCGTTTATGAAATGTTCTGTAACTCGTTCAGCTACAGTTTATTCTTGACTCTGACAATCTCATAGGCTTTAGATCCCCGACGTCAGGTTTATTATTAAGCGGATATATTGCATATACAACTGCAGTAACTGGATATGCACGTTCATAATATAATTTGTCAACACCGGTTAGTATTCCGGGTTTAGATTTATTATTTAAGAGAACAATATTATTTTCTGATTGTATGCGTACTGGATCGCGCTTGTCACGAATAATCCAAATATCTTCTTCTGTATTTACAATAAATTTTATTAAAATAAAATATTTTTGATCATCAAGATGATTAATAATTATTCTTCCTCGTTCGTCATTCATCATATTAGTAACATTTCCAACTCTGAATGTTGACCATACATGAGCAGCGCCACTATTACGAAATTCATTTTTTGCTTCACGAATACGTTCGGTTACATCCTCATCCGTTAATGCCAGATCTTGCATCAAAGTACTAAATTTATATTCTGATAGTCTGTCAAGATCGAATCTAGCTCGTTTAGGTTCAATTGCCGATAATTCGTTCATATAATTAAGACAAGTATTTAAATTAAAATTTTGGTATATATATAATGATTGAAACAAAGAACAAATGTGCTTGGCTCAAAATTGGATATACTTCTCTTTGTAATAAATCGTGCGTGAACAAATACTGCGGAAATCATGCACAAAGTATCAAAAATGGAAGTACAGGACCAATACCGTGTATTCAATGTGGTGTTGGAGTCAGAGGAAAAACTCAATTGTGTCTAAAATGTGGCGGAAAAAAATACAGGGAACTAAAACGATATTATTACCAAAAAAAATAATACTTTGACATTGTCAGGTAAATCTCCTATAAAAACCGTAGAAGATTATCTGACCAGATTTCAAAACAACGATTTAGACAAATAATATTATTATATAAAATGACTCAGACAAATCAGACCCACGATGACATGATCGACAAAAACTTTATAAGAGAATTAAGAAAAGAAGCATTTCGTAATAAATAGGAATTTGTAAAACATCCAGTATATACAAATTATGAAGCATCCCGAGATGGTGTGATCAGAAACTTCAAATTGAAAAAACCAGTAGGTAGTGTTAATAAATTTGGTTATCTCAGAATCCGTGTTGAGGGAAAAAATTATCTCTCACATATATTCATATTCGAATATTTTCGTGGAGTAGTTGAAAATGGACTTGTAGTTGATCACATTGATGGAAATCCCCAGTATAATAATCTATCTAACCTGCAAGCTATTACACAGAGTAAGAATTCTTCACGTGGAAATACTGGAAAATGTAGAGTATTTAAAAAGAGAGCTATTAAATCCATAAATACAGAAACAGACCAAGAAATAACTTTTCCATCAATGTATGCGGCTGCAAAATATTTTAGCATACATCCACGATCGGTACAACATGTCGCAAATAATATTACTAGATCAGCATTTTCAATAAAATATAATCAGTGGGTAATATTTGAATATATCTAACTCTGTACTCTTAATAAATAAATTGTATATAGTTCGACTCTATATTTTGCCATGGGTACCTTCACCGTCGCTGCTCTCGGTGTCACTTTCATTTTTGACAGAATCAAATAACATAATCTTTCTTAATTGCATTACACGATTATCCACAATCTTCTTTTTCTCGTATTCACGAGACAGTTCGGATCTGATATTTTCGATCGAACGTGCAAGAGGCGCAAATAGCTTTACCTGTTTGTCATTTACCATTGCCAATGATTCTAACTTAGACTGATAGATTAATTTTACAAATTTATAATTGGATGGTAATGTGTATTTATTGTCAATTTTTCTTTGTTTTAATATTTCATAATCGCATAATATTTTTTCAGGATCGAGATTATCAGATAGATTTATTCCGTTATGTTTTAATTTTTTAATAGCAGAAATAATATCATTAATGTTTTCTTGGTTTATTATATATATAAATATTTCTTTAAAATAAAAAATATTTACAAAACATATAATCACAACACAACCCCATATGAACTTCTAGCTTGCCATATGACATGCTAGCAAGTTCAGGGGCATTTGAATTAATCCCCATGTGACCCCCTAGGTTGTCAAACAACATCCTAGCAGGATCAGAGGAAATTCGAAAGACGAAACAGACAGACACAATTTATCCCCATGTGAACTCCTAAGTTGTGAAACAACATCCTAGAAAGCTCAGATATTCGAAATTAGACGAAACACATTTATACAGACTCAACCCCATGTGATCCCCTAAGTTGCCATATGACATCCTAGCAGGATCAGAGGTTACATATAAACTTATCCTAATGACATATGATTGTATGAACATGAATATATACAAATGGTGATGATTTTGATTTTTGCAGACGGCACAAACATAAACTTATCCTAATGACGTATGATTGTATGAACATGAATATATACAAATGGTGATGATTTTGATTTTTGCAGACAGTACAAACATAAACTTAACAATAAACTTAACAATGGACGGAATACAACGGGGGGGGGGGATTTATCTACGTCCAACAGATTTTATACAACTCCCTCCATATAAACCCCGGGGAATGCAAAATTACACCCACCATGTGGTTACATGGTGGGAAAGTTGTATTATTTTTCTGTTGGGTTTCGTACCCCAATTAAATAGCATCCGTCGCCAAATGCAAGATAAAATATCTTTAGCATTTTTGGAGACTCGAACACACGAGAGTCTGCACAACTTCGATCTACGTCCAACCGTCTTACCACTTCGGCCACTGCTCTCTTATCAATAATACAGTTAAATTTAAGTATATATATAAAATATTTGCGCTGTCTCACAGAACTTGTATTACTAATAGAAATGTAGAACTGTACTTCAATTTTTCAAAATTCATAAAATAATTACACGTATGAGTTATAGTTCGTTAAGGTAACAGACAGACGGACTAATACGCTATACACGTATATACAACTGGATTTGTACAGGTAACGACGTAGTAGTAAGGGAAATAATCGTTTAATTTACTCCGCAGAGAGAGATAGCCGAGTTATCTCGCTTTATTATATATACAATTGCTTTAATCATAGAAATTGATTATTATTCATATATTTACTCATCAGATTAATTTTTTGCCCCTGATTATTTAATCGGACGTTCTACGAGCGTATATACAAATTAATATTAAGAGACTCTCCTCGTAGATCCAGAATGTTTCCTGTCTGGTCAGTAAGTTTGAAATTTATTCTTGATAATAATGGATTATGTACACGTAGATAAACTGGATTAATTGGCTCAGATACAATTAACCACCCGGGCGGATCTTTAGGACTGAATGTATATAGTATATACCCCTGTTGGGCCTGGTTAGACTTTGAAAGATCTACTTGATAGCTGTCATCAATTACGTCACATACTAGATTGACCGCGATCGTAGATGTTATATTAACAATACCAGGTGAGATATGGCGACCTCCACCATGTGGATCATTATTATATTTAAGAATAGTTGGTGTAGGTATTAATATTTTCCATGAATCACATATTCTTTTAAAGTGTTCATCAATAAGATCATTAACTGACTTCTTTAGCTCTTCAGA
Organism: Megalonaias nervosa; assembly: GCA_016617855.1. NCBI lineage: Eukaryota > Metazoa > Mollusca > Bivalvia > Unionida > Unionidae > Megalonaias > Megalonaias nervosa. Next base: position 36,887 of record JAECUM010037121.1, read on the forward strand.
GTTAAATCCAGGAATTACAAATGTTGGTAGCTGTTCTTCTGTGATTCCATAATATTTAAGAAATACTGTTTTAAATAAACGTTTATAGCTTACACGCTGAATAGGATCATCTTCATTAACTATATAAGTACTAAGAAATCTATCTACCGGTACGTTTAATGTTTTTTCTCTATCAACGATAGCCTTATTTACATATTCTAAGTCTGATGCAACCTGATTCAAATGTTGTATTGTTTCAATTATCTGATTTTTTAAGTCATCGTTGTAGGAAGTGCTGACGCTGGAAAATAAATTTCTTAGATCATTAAGTACACGTCCGTGTTCAGATTTAATTGGTCTTGATTTTGAGTTAATTTCTTCAACATTAATTGTTGCCATTCTTGTTGTACCTTTACCCCGAACGAAATCTATAAAATGAGTATACTGTGCATAACCACGATAAGCATCCGGAGTCTCTATAAACGGATAAGTTTTTCGATATTCTGGAGGTTTTATAAATTTTTCAACATATACGACGAAATCAGATCGTTGTGGTTCTGGTGGTCCTTGATAAACCGGTGGTTCTTCAGGCCATCCTAATACTGATCTAATCGAACTTTGATAAATATCTACAGAGTAATCAGGGGAATTTATTTCGATAACCGCAGATAGTGTTGGTTCGTAGACAGTAATTGCTATTTTTGATTCTTTTCCCGTAATAGATTTAATTCTGCGTTGGAACTCATCATTAATCTGTTCTATTTGATAACTGCCCGTTGGAATAGCAACTACTTGCCAATCAGGAGTTCCATCAGGCTTATTCTTATTAGCGAATACTAATGAATTATTTGGCTGTAGTCCACCAAATGGTTTTGATCTAATATTTGGCCAGCTATAATAAACTCGCAATTGTGCTGATGCTATTTCTTTTGCAGGAATTGATGTTGGAAAATTGACACTAAATTCCGGATTGGTCGAACTTAACGATATCATAGTGGTTTTTGACGGAGTTGTATTAGTGACGATCTGCTGAAGTAACTCCCTGTCTGTCATTATTATTATCATCATTATTTAATTCATTAAAATCATTAGCGATCACCTTAAAAGCGTCATCATAGGTTTTCATCATCATCGCAAATTCAGTATCGGATATTTCACCATCACTAACACACGAAGAAACGTACAAAGATAGTTTAGAACATGCCTCTGCCACTGTATGTAATTTAATCATATAATCGTGCAATTTAGCATTTGTACAGGTATCTATCTTTTTGGCTATAATACCGAGAACACCAGCAATAGTCGTTGATGCTGAAACAATGATGGTTATAACAGTAGGTGCTGTCATCGTCAATGTTGATAATAATAATCCTGTTCCAGCAATAACAGCAGAAACCGAGTAAACAACTACATCAATAACAACTATACGTCTTTTGTATTTTTTTATTTTCGTGTTATAATAGTCGATAAAATTATTTAGTTTAGTCAGACGCTCATATACTTGATTGCATCTGTAACGTTGAACGTCGATACGAGACTGAGGTTGATCCATTATTGTTATATTAAGTGACTAATTGCGGTGTTTCAGCTACAAATTCCAAACACCACCAGAAAGACGTTGCGGTTATTGTTTGATCATCTGCTTCCAGTAAAAATATTTCTTCAGCATCTTTATTTAACACTATAGATACAACTCCAGAGAAAGCATCTGTTGAATGACGCCACGGAAATGTTGTAGTATAAATTTTAAACTTTGCAGAGCTGAATATAGACAGTCTATAAACACCAGTAACCTCCGCGGTATATTTGATAGTGTTATTTTGCTGTGACCATGTTGTTAGTCCCGATGCTACTGTGTACACGATATTTTTAATTTGTCTGTGTGGAATTTGAATCAGATTAGTTTTTTGAACAATATTAGGTATTCCACTGACAATATCATTGAGTTTCATGTTAACGTCGGAGAGTTTTATGTCAACGATTGGTTGTTCCCCAAAAAAATCTTTAATGGTTTTGTTTACATTTCTACGAAAATTTAAGAACGTTTCTACATGTCTAGAAAAAGTAGCACTAAGTGTAGTAATTTCGTCACCGATTGTTTTTAGAGGAATTTCCTTATCATCGACGTATTTCTCCGTCGCAGCATCAAAATCAAATTCTGGTGTTCTAAGATTATTAATACCATTATTATTCATATTAAGAAATGCACGCATTATACCGTCGTTGGCCAATACGTATTTAGATTCTTGATCGTCGACATATTTCCTTGTTGCGGCGTCTGTATCTGCGGTTGGGTTTCCAAGGTCTATAATTTTATTTTGATTCATAATAATGCTACCTGTAAATGAATCACCAGCTTTCTTAATATAATCACTGACTGACGTACCGGAATCTTGTATTTTACCCTGATCAGTAAAAGTAACTATATTATTAACCACCGCATTAGGAACTCGTATAAGTACATCTGGCAGTTGTATATTAATAATTTTTATCCTGAAAACAACTACTTCGTTTTGATCCACACTGGTTATGTTTAATAAATCATCAATCTCATTTCTGAGCTGATCGAGAGTTGCGTATTTAGATAAATCAGCTTGCTGCTGAGCTTTACCACGAGAAGATCTTCCGTAAATGTCCACCATTATATTTACTAATGTCTGTTTAAATGTGACAACGTAGTATATTCAAGCACAACTTTGTGAGGTGGTTTTGTTGATTTTGATATAGCATCAAGTACGTTAAGTACTTCTCGACCACATATTGGTTGATCAGTTAATGTTTGTGTTGGTAATGTTGAATACCATATTGGAGTACTTTGATAGCCGCTAATATACTTTAAGAATTATTTTGGTGGAGCTAGTCCATATGAATCAAAATAAATAATTCCACGTGGATCAATTGCATATCCGACCCAATGTGTGCCTGGACCAGAGTTTTCATCGAGATTAATAATACCGGTTTCAATATTATTTGGTTGTTTCGGTAATTGATCACGCATAAAAACTCCTCTAAAATGTTTTATTTTTAATGTTTTAGCAGCATCTAGTAAATCAAAATTGGACATTGGAGATATTAGTAAACTGTCCCTGGTAATCTTAGGCCTTTTCCGTACCATGAATGTGGAGTCCCTGGTAATCTTAGACCCCTTCCCTTTTTTTTGATTCCCTTTCCTGTTGCTTTCTTTAATGCCATTCCAGCAGCGGTTCCAACAGCACCTAATGCAGCTGCTTTTGCAACAGCTGGTGCTGCAGCGGCTATTAATGCTGGTATAGCAGCAAGAAGTGGAAATATACCACCCGTCTTAATGATATCGTTAATGGCATCCGCAGAAAGATTAAGTTTTGTACCTTTATTTGATTTTTTGGATTCATTGAAATGCCTGAGTTGACGTTCTGTAAGAGATAATTTATTTGAGCCGCTCATCTGATCTTTCTTTAGAAATATTTTTAATCCACAGTTATCTTTTGATGCTGATTGTATCCTTTTAATCTGAGCATTAGTCAGACTAACACTAACGTGATTATACGACATTATAATATTCATAAACGATCTAATTACACGTTTTCTACTGGAGCATCAACTACTCGCATTCGTCCACCAACACCTTCAAGTAACATTGATTTATCGCTGAGTATGACATCACTTGCTCTGTAATTAGGAATATCTACAATATTTCTGTTAACACGAGCTCGAAAATGTATATCGACTACTGACTGTCTGGTTAAATCTAAATGTTCGAGCGAAAAGTAATAAATTGGATATAAGGTTGTAAAATCCAATTGTGATATTTGTAAACCAGTATCAATATTTTGATCATGGCCCATGAACGTCATTAATCGATGATATGCACGTGCTACATGATTTTGATCGAAATTCAGTAATATATCCTCGGATGGTTCTTGATGTCCATTTATCCTTAAAGAAACTTCGGAAACACCAAGATTATCAAATATCATTAAACTTTTTATCTGATTACCTACACGTGTATTATCCTGAAGCGCAATGAATATATGTCGTGGTGCAGAAACACCTTGCTGAGAAGCTATTTGCCATGTAAATAAACCATTAATTGCACTCTGAACAGCATCTGTGGTCAGTTTTAACCATGACAACGCTGATTTACCACCTTGATTCATAAAAGAGAGTAGACGTTCTTCTTCAGGTACTGTTGGAGTCATCACCGGCATCCACAATGAAAGTTTGGTTAATACTACTTTACCATGAAGTGCCGCAGTTGCAGCAGGATCAGCACCTTCAACATGCCATATTGCATCATCGTCCGTGGCTTTTCGTACAAGTACAGCCGTATGTTTGGCTCAAAAAATAACTTTTCTGACATTTCTGCAAAATCCAAATATGTGTGAAAGTGGAATTGCACATGAAAATCTCCTATTACCTTTCAACATTGATTGACGTGTTGCAAATCCTAAATTAAAATCGGAATTAACACTTTGCAATAACGAAAATGCATCAGCAGGCCGTGGTATCATTCCCGCTGGTTGTGGATAGGATGCAGTAGCACGCGGTGTTTGTACTAATTTATGCTGTCTGTATTCAGGATGGTCAGTTGTATCCTTTGCAAACATCATTGATGGACCAACTGATCTTGAATAATCGTCGCTGTATCTTGCTAAACCCAATATTGTTGTAGCAACATCAACGTCTTTCTGAATTGATTCAATATTTTTACCATCAATCATATAAGTGGCGCTATCAAATAACGCCATAATACCATTATTAACAAAACTAAATATGTCATTGGCTCCATATGCAGTATTATCCATTTTTAAAATTTCACCTTCAACCTCAATAAACGCCTCAGCGGGTAAGAAATACCTACTTGTATCCTGAACCTGTAGTTCAATTCGTCCACGCTGATCTGGAATTCGAGCGTCATAAGAATAATATTGATAATCACGCACAGACTCATCTTTGAGTACTGGTGCGTCCATGTCAAATGCTGGATCAGATATGCGCTTGAACATCTTTATTATATTTATTATCGTCTAAAACGAAGACCACTTCCCGCTATCAGACTAGCGGTTATATTTTTTTCTTTTTCTGACATTGGTACATCAGCCAACTCTGCTAGTTTTTGATTAGCAACTTGATTTATTATTTTACTGACATTTGCAGGCATTACTTCAGTACTAGGTAATTTTACCGGTGGTTGAGGTTTTCGTCGTATTAATCGTGTTAGTCTATCTTTGATCGCTGAAAATGCTTTACCAGCGAGATTACCCATAGCACCAATACCTTTTCACGAACAACATCAATAGCTTTCATTCCCAGTTGCTTTGCGATCGGTATTGCTTTCGGGGCTATCCTTCTAAATAGACCCTGAACAACATCACCTAGTCCATCTCCGTAGGTTGTTTTGTATACTGGTAATCGTGAGTTTATTACTCTGACCATGGTTGGTCCACGTTGAGTACTATGTACGATCATTTTATTATAGTAATTGTATTTAATTACGTACTTAGTCACTGTAGTAGTCATCGGCAATTTCATTAATAAGAGACTGATAAGCATCAACGTCCATGATACCACCGGTAAATAATCGTCTGCAAATATCGGCAGCTTCATTAATTATTTCTCTGGAATTATTTCCAGCTCGTTTTCCTCCGATGAGAATTTCGAGACGTTCAACGTCAGAGATAACGTTATTAGGACATAGAGTAAAATTACCTCCAGTAGAGAAACCTTTTCCTTTTTTCTTTATAGATTCTAAATCATTTTTCAATTTTCTTATTTCATCTTTATATTCTTGTATTTTTTCACCCCATATTGATAAAGTTTCAAGTGATTTATTATAAAATTCTTCTAATAATTTGATATTATCATTAGCATCGTTAATTGCTTTTTCAGCCCAATTATAACGTGGAAAAGGGCGTTGTAAATAGATTTTTGCATTATCAATATTTCTATCTATTTGGCTCTTAGCTTCTATTACCGTTGTAAATGGGATAAAATCCTTTTTTTGTGGAGGAGGGGATGGTTCTTTTTTTGTTTCTTGTACACGTGGTGGTGATGATTGTTGTTCTTCCAGAATTTTCTGTGAGACTGGCGACCAATATTTTGATCCTTTTACTTTTCGTATTTTTTTTGCTGCTCCCCTTGTCATTGGTGGTGATGATGATCTTAATGGTGGTGGTAATGATAATGATGGCTGTAATTCCGATATTGTTTCAGGAACAGGCTGTAATTCCGATGTTGTTTCAGGAGCAGGCTGTAATTCCAATGTTGTTTCAGGAGCAGGCTGTAATTCCAATGTTGTTTCAGGAGCAGGTTGTTTTCTTTTTATATATTTTCGTTTTGGTCTTGCTGCTGCTGCTTCTCTTGTTTTTCTCTTCTCTTCTTTCATCTGTATCTTGCTTTCTTCCTCCTTTCTATCTCTTTCTTCCTGCATTTTAGCTAAACTATTAATTTTATATATATAATCTCGATATTTTGGATCATCAGATTTAACTTTTTCAAAATTCGTGTTTATGCGATATATTGCTTTAAACCACTGATCACGGTTTCTAATATCTTTAACGTTTTCAGGTTTCATTAATGTTTCTCTCCGACTAAAACCAGCAAAAGCAAGCACAGCTAACATATTTGTATCATCAACAATCCCCCTAATTGTTTTAACAGCATCTTCAGTAAATTTATTTACCAATTCAGCAGTAGTACTAATTACAACCTTATATTGTTTAGGAGCTGATGCTTCAGCGACTACAGGTATTGGTTGAGCAGCAGCTATATCAGCTGGAAGTCCACGTAAAAGTCTTTTTGTCTGTTTTGTTCTCTCCGCTATTTTTTCAGTTGCCTCAGCGGTTTTCTCTAAAACAGGAAGAAGAGGTTTAGTTGTCTCTGTAATAGGTTTAAATAATTGTTTTGTATCCTCTTCAAATTCAACATGAGATTCTTGTAGTTGTTGTAATTGTTGCTTGACAGCATCACGAACAGGTAAATATTTTCTAATTGCCGCTAATCGCTCTCGAGCTAATCTAGCTGAATGTGGTTCTCCGATGACAACCATATTAATAATATTTATACTGGCTGTTTAATTACAGCAGCAGGCAGGGTGGCCGACAAAAATTGAGTGATCCGGCGAGTAAACTAAACGCATTATAACATAAAAAACAAAGATTCAAAAATAAAATAACAAAAATGAGCTAACATTATCCGTTTTGGTAATAATAAAAGTTAGGAGGTTCGGTTTAGCGTTATTGACATTATTTTTTCAGCCCCCGTAGGAACCTTATGTTTTAGACAAATGACGATTCAGACAGATGTCTGTTCGCCCTGCCTGCTGCTACAGCAGAAAAAGCAGAGTTCAGAGGGTTTGATCTTAATTTGAGAGCATACTGTGTGGAAAGCATTTCTCTGCGATGTGATAAAGGTGGTTCGTTCGCTTCAACGAGAAGGCTTTCACACGGGGATATCTTAAATGCTCCCAGAGCGAGTCTTATTCCTTGATGATGAATTGGGTCAAGCTTCTTCAAATAGGACTTCCTAGCTGAACCATAAACAACGCAACAATAGTCTAGTTTGGAGCGAATAAACGTTCTAGATAAATTGAGGATTACTTTTCTATCACCACCCCAGTCAGTGTGCGCTACTACTTTAAGTAGATCAAGAGATTTCAAGCATTTAGCTTTCAAGTTCTTTAGGTGTGGAATAAGTCAGTTTTATGTCTAGGATAATATCTAAAAACTTTGTTTCCTCAGTAACTGGAATAGGTGTTCCGTCCAGCGTGAGTTTAGGTTCATCACGATGTCTTCGTAACTGACGGAAATGCACACATACTGTTTTTGATTTCGAGAATTTGAAGCTGTTAGTATTGGCCCGATTTTGGATCTTGTTGATATTTTTCTGTAGTTGCCTTTCAATTGTATGCATGTGCTTTGATCGATAACATATTATAAGGAGCACTCCACACTAGGAGCCAGACACTTGGTAATGCTCATACCTTGAATTCTCTGTCTGAGAGAAAGTTTGATATGAAAGAAGGCAGACGGCCTTTGAGATCCAGATCGTTTCATGTCGTGTCATAGGCCTTTTCTAAGTCAAAGAAAACCGCTACTGTAATGTTCCTTCTTGATAAAAGTGTCGCGAATAAATGTTTCCAGTCTAACCAGATGATAATTGGTTCCTCGACCATAACGAAAACCATTTTGGAAAGGAGATATTAAATTGTTGGCTTCCAAATATAATACAAGCCGAGAATTGATCATTCGTTCCATTGTTTTGCACACTCAGCTCGTCAGTGCAATGGGTCTATAGTTGGTAGGATCTGCGCTATCTTGACCTGGTTTGGGAACTGGTATTACTGTTGCTTCTTTCCACATTTTTGGTACATTACAGTAATTCATAAATCATTGAAGATTTCCTGAAGAACTGTTAATGATGTTTCTGGTATGTGTTTCGAAAACTGGTAATGTATATCGTCAGGCTCTGCGGATGTATGATAGGCCTTTTACAAAGAATCCATAAGCTCCAATTTTGAAAACGGTTGATTATAACTTCCTGAGTTATTCGATGTTAATTTCAACCGTGTCTTTTCTTTTTGAGTTTTTGATCTTCGGAAAGCTTCTGAATAATTAGACGATGAGGAATTTTTGGAGAAACTATCATTGGCCTGAACAATACTGTACTTAGTTAAGTTTTTGGGCGTTGGACGATTATTAAATTTTTCAGTGCTTCTCGGCGTTGTCTAATGGATTCTTTACATTAAGATGTTTTTGCCTGTACAATTTATCTGGGCTCTGGATAGGGAATGTTAGATGTGTACTTTACCCTCTATATTTCCTTCTCCTGTTTCCAGGTATCACAATCCTTGGAATTGGCCTAGTGCTCCTTTCCACAGTTGACGCAATGCAGAGTTGCTCTACACTCAGATTTCTGATGAGAATTGTTTCCGCATCGGCCACATATTTGGCTTTTTGAGTATCGGTCTTCATGATGGCCATATTTCTGACACTTATAGCATCGTCGTGGGTTTGGTAGGTACACATCAGCCTTCACTTGCAAAAAGCCAACTTTGACCACTCTGGGTACAGTTGGTTTGTTGAAGGTGAGTACAATGGTGTCAGTGTCCTGCAGATTATTGTTACGTTTAATACGTATTCTTCGGAATGCAGTGTCACCTTCGTTTTTCATCCCTTTAATGATATCCGTGTCGCTCACTCCAACAAAGTCCCGACAGCAAATAACGCCTTTTGACGTGTTGAGTGTTGTGTGGGTTAATGATGTCACTGGAATATCGAAGAAAGTTTTCATTTTCCTGATATTTTCTGTTTGACCTCGTCGCTCACACTCAACAAGAAGGCAGCCACATTTCAACTATTTAACACTTTTTGTTGTACCGGTCGATCCCGTTATTGTTTTGTTTTCAATCACAAAGGGAGAGAGTACGGTAAGCGGTTTTGAGATATCTTTAGATTGTATAACCATGAAGCGTGGAAATGAATCCACACTTCATGGTTCGTCATCTGAGGTAGATCCAGTTTTCGTTCCTTTATTTTGTTTTTTTTTTATTTTAATTCTCCATGTTGGTGTGGGTAAAATTCAGCACCCGTGCTCCCCGGCCACCACGGAGCCCAATAAGGGGACACTTTTAAAGTGCCAGGGATACACAGATGTTATACTCAGTAGGTAACATCAGCTCTGATTCATCCCGTAAGATATACTCAGTCGGGAAATTTACCTCCCGATTGACCCGATAATCCACCGCCTTCTAGGAAGTCTTCTAAGACTTGGGAAAGGGAAAGTTAAAGGGATAGAATGTAGGGGCAACTGTGGTATCAATAGAGATACAAAGAAAAAGATAAAGAAAGTGAGCGAGTAAATAAAGACTTCCTAGGGCTCGGCGTGACCAGCCGATTTGTCGAGACCGGGCTGAACCCGACCACCCGTCTTGAGGAAGTAGAACACAAAGCAGTGCGTTGCATTCGAAGGCCTCTGCTCAACTACCTGGATATTTTCCTCCCCTGACACGGGACGCAACCCACGTCAAACAGGTTGCCTCTACTTAGTCCCCTCTTACGACACGTAGCGAGGCACGTGGGGCCAATTCTACCACCCCGGACCCGCAGGGGGAAGGTTATGTACTGAACACGGATTTGAAAGTTATGAAAAGAAAACATATAGGTCAGTAATTAATTAAAGAAATGTCATAGTCCCATGAGACATTTTGGTATCTGCATCAGTAGGGCTCTAACGAACTTAGTTTTTATAACGGAGCATGTATCTTTTATGTTGGTATATCCTAATTTTAATATATAAAATATTCTTGTAAATAGGTGTATTCGACAGTGGCTTGTAAGTATGGCAAGACACTATCCAGTGATATGGGTACAAAAACTAAATATTACTTTGATTGTTTAAGGTTTGTACAGGAAATGAGAACAAATACAAGTTAATGAAATAATAATAATAATAATAATAATAATAATAATAATAATAATAATGATAATAATAATAATAATAATAATAATAATAATAATAATAATAATAATAATAATAATAATAACAACAACAACAACAACAACAAATCAGCTATTAGCTTTTAAAGATACAGTGTACCCTTTCTTGCAAAATTGAAATTAATAGGATGATATAAAAACTGAACTCTGAAAAAAAAATTATTTCTATAGTCTACGTCTGAAAGATTTTTATCTAAGAATATTGTATGGATTTGTTTCAAAAAGATAATCATGAGACCAAGTTACAGTAAAGTTTATTTTAAAATGGAATTCTTATGCGGAACGTTTCTAATGAGACTTTTATAAACGAAACATTTTCTATTCTCAAACAATGTGCATAAAGCTCAATAAAACATTTAGCATGACGTCCACACCCCATCACTGATAAAAATGAATTAAAAGAAAGATTTGAAGTTTTAATTCGATTTTTAAAACCCAGCTAACATAAGAATACAAAATTCAAGGAAATTAAAGATTCTACGTTAAAGACATTATCATGGGGCCTCATCAGTCAATCAGAACATAAATATAACTGGAGTTTAAAAGCGTTTGCGAACTTGGCATTAATTGTGTCAGATAATATTGTTACTCAATTAAAGGATGCACTATATTAGTCCTTCTTTAACCGATTCCATAATTTCAAAAAAATTTAAATTTTAAAGTCTTTAAGAGTATACTCTTGCTCTCAGAAAAGAGTTATATTTTTGAAAATAAGTATATTTTATTGTATAAAATGCATCAAAAGTCTTGACTGTTTAAAGAAGTGCAATGTATATTTAATTTGTATTGTTTGTTGGCTTTTCTCCATGATTGTATATTATATTTTGCAATTGACCTTGGTCCAAATCAAATTAATGGTCCACTTGACCAGTGACATTTATTTTGCAGACAAAATGTTACATTGCTAATATTTCTCAATCATTATAGAATAAACATTCAGATCATTATGAATAATGGTAATCATGTTTATTTGAATCTGAGTCTAGGACATCCCAATTCCGCTTGGAAATTCCTAAACCTCCTGAACATTTAAGAGTGCAGACCGAACTACATTCTGGCTCTATTATTGTATCTTAGGTTTTTATATGAATGTTGTTTACTTGAAATATTACTAGTTCTTATAATTTAGAGCGGAATCAGTCTTAGTGCTGTTTTAAATTTTAAGTTTTGGTGGGTTTATTTATTTAAATTGATCACTGCAATTACAAAGTGCCCATTAATACATCTTGGAATTAATCATGAATTTGGAAAATCAATGTATTCAGGCAAGGACATCTTGGATTATATAATTGTGATACATCAAAAGACTGTAAGCAGATCGCTACATTCCAGGTCTTCGGCACATGAGCACATTCGAGACTACAGGAATATCAATTCATTTAATATTGAATATGTATGGAGTGCCTCTGGAATTTAATTGAAACTTCATACATTTGGACTTGTGATAAGTTTTAGAGTGTAATTGTTGACAAAGCTGTTGAAGTCTGCACAACAAAAAACTGACTATGACTGGGTTAAGGAATGTATGAGTTGGTACCTTAGGCATACCGATAAAGGTTTAGTAATTGTAAGAAACGAAACTGGACATACCTATGACGTATTTGCAAGAGAAGAAGAATACTGATATTATATGTGGTGCTCAGCCAATAATGTTGGCCAAGACTTTGATAACCTCAGACAACTCAGATTAGTTGACGAGTTCAATAATTGCATCCGCATGGACGATAACGCCTAGCGAGGCAGCTGTTAGTACCATTTTTATAAGTATTTGGCATGATTCGGCCTAGGTTCGAACCTGCGACCTTCCACATCCGAGGCGGATGCTCTAACCGCTTCCATTGTGCACATTTGTCGTCAGACTTACTTTCAGGAACCGTGACAGTAGGAAGAGTGACGTTTGTACCCATTGAGGGGATTAATTTATTACTAGGCAATGACCTAACTGGAGATAAGGTTGTGGTACATTCACTTGTAACTGAGAAGCCTTGTTTGGATCAATAAGTAATATTACAAACTAAATCCCTGATTTATACACATCTTGTGCAATTACTAGAACTACGGCAAAAAGAGCTCTTGAGAATGATGTTGGTCAGGAAATTATTCCTTTAGTTGACACCTTTTTGGTCAGTCTTTTGATGAAGTCACATTTGGTCCTCATGTTGATCACTCAATGTTGATCATTATAGTAATCAACCTTTTACTATTCAATCTCATTATTCGAATCAGGGTCACAAGCGATAATCACTCATTGTCGAACAGGTACCAGATTCTGAGGTCTCCTGTTTGTTTCAGAAGGCTACTAGCGAAACGGAAGCAACACCAGTACCTGTTCATTAATTTGTTAAAAATGGTGCCCGTATGAAACAAATGGTGACTACCTGAGTTGTCAGCTTTGACGAATGGTAAGTGACCTATCAACTTGTTCTTCCTAAGTCGTAGAAACAGTTAATTCTTAGTCTAGCCCATGAAACACCTGGCTTTTCCTTTAGGGGTCATATCGACTTATCACAAGATCTTGAATCATTGTTATTGGCCGAAAATTAAAAATGATGTTTTTAAATACTCTATAGCTTGTCAAACATATCAAATGGTAGGAAAATCCAATCACAAGATACATAAGGCTTATCTGCAACCCCTTTGACAAACCAAATAGCAGAATAATGGTAGACAGTGTCGGTTCCTTACCTAAGACCAATTCAGGCAGCCAATACTTGTTCACCATAATATGTGCATCCTCAAGATCTCCAGAGGCAATTCATTGAAGGAGTATTAAAACTATAACCATAGTAAAAGCTTTGATACACTTTTTTAACTACAATTTGGCCCCCTCAAATCTGTCCAATCTGATCAGTGGTCAAATTGTATATCTGGAATTTCCAGCAAGTTTTGCGTGAATTAGGCATACAGCAATTTAAATTTTCCGCCTTTCACTCTACAAGCCAAGAGGCTTTAGAAAGAGTGCATCAAACTCTGAAAAATATGATTCAATCATATTTCATTGATCCAGGAAGAGATTGGAACGATGGTGTTAATTCACTGTTGTTTGGTGTCAGTAAAGCAGATAAAGATTCTTTAGGCTGTACTCCTTTTGAACTTAATTTTTGCACACACTGTCCGCGGACTTTAGATGTTATTAAAATAGAACTTCCTACAAATGAAGAGTCATAATTTATTCTTCTTGGCTATGTTTCTGATTTCAAATATAAGTTGTGAAAGGCTTGTGAAGCTGCAAGTACTAATCTTCACACTACTCAATCAAAAATGAACTTATGTATAACAAAAATACAAATTAAATGTGTTTTTAGCCCGGTGACAATGTTCTGCACCTCCTGCCCATTCTTCAAAATCCTCTTCAGACTAATTACTCTGGTCTTTACACGGTTGAAAAGAACGTTAGTGACTTAAATTGCATCATTAACAATCCTCGGAGGCCAAAACACAACTTTGCCATATAAATATGTTAAAGAAGTATATTGCTAAAGATTGCCCTGATAATCATGCAGTCAGTTTAGTTGTACCCAACCCACACTACGATGATTTAACCTATGGATTGCAGTCGGACCGTAGTGAGTTTTGGTGTAACCAATCTTCGGAATTCAGAAATATTGAATAATCTGGATCAAAAACTTTCAAATCTGCCACCGAAAAAAGAGCGTGTCCATATGTTCCAAAACGCACAAATAAAATCTACTGTGACGTTGAAATTGTAGATTCCACACATGTGAGAAAGCGTCCGTACATGATGAATACTCTCAAATACGAATCTGTGAAAAAATAATTTTGTATTTGCTGGAAAATGATTTCAAAGACCCAAGTAAAAGTGAATTTAATGCACCATATATTTTTGTGCCAAAATTAGACAATACTTTCCGCATGTACGCCGACCAAAAGTGAATATTTTGACCCAACTAGTTTCATTTCCGAAGGCAAGAATAAATGAATATGCTGATAAAGTTCGAAATGGAAAATATGTCACCAAGTTTGACCTTTTGAAAGGATTCTGTCAAATTCTACTCACGGAAAGGAAAACGAAGTTTCGACGTAAGTGATTCCAGATGGACTGCATCAATATAAAGAGATGCCGTTTAGGATTAATAGTTCGCGTTGTACTTTCCAACGTTTAATGAACATGATTACATCTGGTCTATATAGCTGAGATTCATCTACAACGATATTTGGAAAGATCACTTGGAAACCATTCAGAAATTCTTTGATGGAATCCGTGATGCAAATTTGACAATTAATTTAATTAAAAATGACTTTGGTCATATATGTGTTACATTTATAGGACATATTGAGGATCACGGTGAAGGTAAACCTATAATAGTTAAGGTCATGACTATGTCTGAGTTTCCTATCAGTAAAAAGAAGTTGGCAGCAGTTTTGGGTGTGGCTGGATATTATCGGATATTTTGCTCCAACTTTTCGATAATTGTTGAACCCCTAACCAATTTATTGAGCAGGAAAACAAATTTGCATTGATCTGAAAAATGTCACGACTCTTTTGATATGTTAAAGGCCATACTTAAAAGTGAGACAGTTCTTTCAGTTCTAACTTTCAGTTAATCTTTTGAAATGTCTGTTGATGTAAGTGATGTTGATGTTGATGGAGCATTGATTCAAAAAGGCTAAAACGGTGTTGATCATCCAGTGTGGTATGTTTCTGAAATATATATGCAAGCATCAAAGAAATTATTCCACAATCGAGAAGGAATGTTTGGCTTTGATATTGGCTTTGCAACACTTTGAAGTGTATATTAGTTCAGTTCCATCTCCACGTATTGTATTCAGTGACCATAGCTACATTTCAGGCCGTTGGCACATTAGCACATTCGAGACCAGAGGCACATCAACACATTCAATATTGCAATTTATCTGCAATACCACTGGACTTCAATTCAAACTTCATACATTAAGACTTATGATAAAACGTAATAAAACGTTTAGGACTATTTGGGATTTAATTCACAATACTGTAAAAGAAAATAGGGAAATAAATTATTTTCTTATATTGAAATAAAATATTTGTTTGTGCTTTTTTCTGTTACTTATTTTAAGACCAAAGAGATACAAGATAAAATTAAATATTTGTATGAATTCACAGAAAATCAATTGCAGTCAAGTAGGAAAAAGATAGCATGAAACAAAAACTCTAAGCAAACTACTTTCGTTATATATATATTGATGCATATTCGACGTCGATAGAACCTAAATGACGTTTTATCATTCGTGGAATCCATTATAGAAAGAGTAGTCCTCTCAAAAGAATTGATCGATACCAGGCTGTAAGTAAGTCGAGGAAAACTCCTGATATTTAGACACATTATGTAAGATCGATTAAACGTAAATGTATTACTGATGAATATATAGAATTCTCTACCTAATTCAAAAGGATTATAAATATAGTCCGATTTGTAACTCTGCCTCAATTAAGTAGGTGTCCTTCATATTAGAACTTAAACCAAAGAGATCAAAAATAGAAATCATTTGGATAATTGGCTGGCGTCTGTCTGTCTGCACAAGACCTTGGATTTAATACAATATCAATTACAACAACGGACATATATGCATATATAAAAATGTGAGGATATTGTTTCTTTTATAACATTCAAATAACTAGTTGTTCTTTTTTGTTACGTCCTTATCAGTTACAAAGTAATGAAAAGTATGACTGGATGCTTTAGTTATCAAACGCTTTATAATTGAATGCAATATTATCTTCGGGTCACTAAAATTAGTTCTTTGCTAGAGCACAAAGTTGCACTTTTGCATCATGAAACATAAACCTCTTACATGTGGTCTACGTCTTTTTGGGAAAATCAATAGCTACTAAGAAACAAGAGTCTTGCAATGTATGAAAACAAGTGAATATTTTTCCTAGCAGTATGTTTACAACAAAACCTAGGAGACCAACTTTGAAAAGAAGCTTAAGTAACTGTCAATCTTCGCCATGGATCACCATGAACATGTCGGAAAAAGCAATACATTAAATAATATCGGAACCGTAGTCATAAATAATTATGATATCGGGTATATAAAGTGAAGCCTTGCTCTTGAGGCACTACTAGGGAAGCTATTCAGTGGCATAAACGTATCTGTTGAAGTGTTTAAAAGAGAGAAAAGCAGGAGGAAACACTTGTTTGCTTTGACGGACATTCATTTAATAGACGACAGAAGGAGCAGAGATAAAATGACGCCGCTTGTGCTGTCGTTATTACAGTTGCTCTTCAGCTCCTTTCGAATTAAATCATTTATTTTCCAAACAATTACGTTATTAACGCTTACATTATGTATAGTTCTATTATGTTCAGTTCAGTTTATCATTTGGATTTCTGAAGACCAGAATGAATCACATAAGAGTGAAAAAGATACGTATGGTTATCTTGGATTCGCAATTCTTACCTTGTTAAAGCTCATACCCTGTCTGTCTCTACCATTTGCATTGATGAACATTATTGCCTTAATCTTCACAAACCAATGGCTAGATCCGCCTAAACTGGAGGTACCAAAGACAAATATTCCTTTTATTTGCTTTCGAGTTGTCACACGAGGTTTATATAGAAATTTAGTTTCTAACAATCTTAAAAGAAACATAGAAATTTGTCAGAGAACAGGTATTGAGAAATTCATGTTTGAAGTCGTTACAGACATACCCCTAAATTTGAATGCATCGACGTTTGTTCGAGAAATTGTGGTTCCAACGAAATATGCTACCATAAAACATTCATTGTACAAAGCTCGAGCTTTGCATTATTGCCTCGAGAAAGAGATTGATGTTTTGTCTGATGATGACTGGATTGTACACTTGGATGAGGAAACCATTCTTACCGAAGGTTCGGTGATTGGATTGGCAAATTTCGCTACGAAGGAGCTCGGATCTCTTGGTCAAGGTGTAATAACATATGCCAATGAAGGTATAGTTAATTGGTGGACAACATTAGCCGACAGCGTTCGTGTTTCTATTGATATTGGTCTGATGAAATTTTGCTTTCAGAAGCTACATCGTCCCGTATACGGATTGAAAGGATCATTTATTATTGTAAAGGCTTCAGTCGAGAAATCATTAGGATTTGACTTTGGTCCAAGAGGATGTTTAGCAGAAGACCTGTATTTTGCTTTGGAAGCATGGGCAAGGGGTTATAAATTTAATTTTGTAGAAGGTGAAATGTGGGAGAAAAGTCCATTTACGATCGTAGATTATATACGACAAAGAAAACGTTGGTTTGTCGGAAGAATGTTCACACTACTAAGCACCAGTATACCAACCAGATATAAAATTTTATTAATCCCCTCAGATTTAAGTTGGTTGCTTTTATCTTTGAATCTTTTAAATTTGCCTGTATCAATTTTTCTCCCAATTAAGACACCATTGTTTGTTATTTATGTCAATGGCATAATTGGTGGACTGATGGTTTTTCTATTTACATTTGGATCAGTTAAATCATTCAGTGTAAGGAGATATGGACTAATTACAAAAATAATGATATGTTTCTGTACCATAACTATTATTCCTTTAGCAGCATGCCTGGATGGCATCGCATCCTTGGCTGGATTCTTTGGACAATTGAATAATGAATTTTATATAGTGCAGAAAGAGAATGGCCTGCTTGAACGAAGTATTGCTAAAGATGTGTAAGGACATTGATAATGATTTAATGCTGCGAAATTGCGCCTAATCCAGAGAAAGGTAATGGACAAACGTACATTTAGTTGAACCAAGGACATGTTTCAAACATAAACATATTTTTGAAATGTACCTTGCAAAACAATTAGATCTAGGCGAATAATATACCAAACCTGTATTCATTAACTAGCCAGATTTATTGCTAGAACAGTTTGTCAGAACATTTCGTTCAATGATACTTATTAGACTACTCGAAGTGTAAAATCATTGTCAAACCAAAACGTATCATTTTTATTTTTCCAAAATGTGAACAAATAGTTCACCAATGTGGCTGCACCAAGCTGCGATTGACTAGCATTTTGATGTAAATATAACATTGATTCCATGACAGTATACAGATTTACGCATGGTTCATGCTTTGTTCTGCCAGATGATTGTGTCATCTTTAGTTTTTACTTAGCCAACTAAATGTGGCGCGTGCAAGGTTGGAGCACGTTTACTGCACGATTTCCGTGTGCGATTATCATAACGCTCTTTCAGCTTTAGAGCTATGCAATAATTGTTGTTGTTTACTTTATATTTTTGTTGCATGAATGAAAGAATACGACGCTACATTAGATAATACAAATGTTTTCCTAACTTCTTTTACTTCAGGTAAATTGAACATTGCTATCGGATTTAATAGAGTCCGTCTCCATTTATAGTAGTACTTTTACGTTTAATTGTCCGGTTCGGTTGTATGTTGCATGGAGTTGGTTCCTGCCTGTGCGTGAATGTGCTGCTGCAGCAGACCTTTCGGCAGACTGCAAGACAAACCGTATATTATATAATTGATTATGTTATACTGCATTAGAGAATAGTAGGGCGAGTTTGCGTTCGCTAGACAAACGACGTAGTATCATAACTTCATTTCCATATTTTTTGTGAACATTATAATTCCATATGTATCTGTTTTATGAACGGTGTCATTTTATAGAATTCTAACTGCTTTGTGAACATTATAGTTTCATAAATTCAAATGTGTTGTCAGCAAAAAAAAATTGTGTATTTGTATCCACTTTATCAAGAATATAATTGCATAAATTTATATCCCTTATGTGAATAGCATTTATTTATACTGTTGTTAGATTTGCCCAACAATTGTATGTACTTTAATGTGAACGTAAATGGTTTATACCTGTCCAAGTAAACAGAAGTTTCATTCATGTTACGTTAACATAATACTATTTATTTCACGTGTTACGCGTGTACCAGATAATGGGTATGGTCGAACGTGTGACAAACTTCTCAAAATGTTCATCTTCAATTAAGCATGTCATTCGGGAAATGTACTTAGGGCGTGTGTAACAAATATTTGTTTAATTTACGTTGTGTACAAGATCAAACGTTGATTTTCTACCTCTGGTCGTTAGAATTGCACATGTCATAGTAGGTCCATATTCATTTATTTGAAAATTGTACATAAAAATGTGATGTTGATTTCTGGTGTTCATCTCTTTCCTGAACTAAAACCGACTCAGCGTATCCTTTGACAAAGTGCACCTTTTATACGACTGAAAACGAATATAAAAATTGCATTTTCAGTTCTAGTTTGCAACAAGAACAGTTACAAGCTTAAGATCAACCAGCTAAGTGTCGATGAATTACACTATTGAACTTAACTTTATATCGATTAATATTGACTAATCACATTTTCGCATAACAAAAAAATCAGCTACCTCGGTTAGTCGAGTAATCTAAAGCAGTCGCCTTTACAGATCACATACGTCTCCCGGAATACCATCTTTATGACTGGGTGGCAGTGTCGATCATTCCCTACCTGTTGATGATGGGCAACCAGCTCTGGTCATCACGCTTCACCAGTCGCCAACCGGAAGCTCTTTCAGCAGTTTTGCCCATTGATTAAACCGCCACTTCGCGTTTTTTTCCCCGTAATTCTTGGAGCATCTTCCACACTGATTTAGTAGGAACCCCTCTAATTTTCACCTCTACTGGGAACAAAAAGTACTCCATCCCATGATCTTGCATTTCCTTATCAGCTCTGTTTACTTTGCCAGCTTTATTTAGTTCATGAGATTCATTATTCCTCTACTTCCAAAGTACATTTAGCTCATTGTCACCAGCTTCTTATTAAGCTGTGACCGAATCATTGCATCTGGATGAAGAGACGTCTGGACAATTTCAGGGAAAACCAGTTTCTTTCTGAGATCCACACACGTGTCACAACGCTATACTAATTAAGGATACTCCTCCTCTCTGGAGAGGTGATAATGGTTTCTCACTCCTTCACAAAGTTGCAAAAGCTTGACCTGGTAATTGGTGCTGGTTTTTTCGTCTTTCTCTCTCTCTCTAATATGTCTGCTAGCTCTTGGAGGACCTTGTCATGCCTTAATCTCCAGCAAACTTGTGCTAGTAAAGTCTGGCATGCTGACATGATGAAAATACTAATTTATGAAAGTGCACTAAATTAATTATAAAATATATTAAAAGTAAAATAGTTATTGGCTCTTTCTTTTAAATTAACTTTTGAAGTCCGGATAGTAAAAATGACCAAGCGCAGGTAGCAGATTTTAAGAGGTGTACATCTGAAGCAATGTCAAGCTTTTTCTGTACCATCCAAATTAAACACATCAATTATACACAAAAAAAAAGCAATTAAAAAGTTACTTTCGCAAAAGCCAAGATATACAAGGTCTTTTATAATAAAAACAATGTTAACTAGTGAGGAAAATTTAGAAAATTATATTTTGTTAAAAATCAATCCCTACTCAAAAGTTGGAAAAATGTCGAGCGAAACCTTATCTACCAATTGTAAAATGCTTATATCTGGGTTCCTATATCTTAATATGAAATATAAAAGCACATGGCCGCTGGATCAATACATATTTGTATAGGAACTATTCATTTAAGAAGTTGAAGAGGAATAACCCCTGATCAATATTATTACATTGTATACGGATGTACATGTTGTCCACTGTCGACTAAGATTTAATGAACTAATCGATGATGACTTCGTTTTTCACACAGTGAACAAATAGAAGTACGCGTTAGACACGAATATAACGATATGCCTGCCAGTCAGATTAGATACTGCAATTTAAAATGTCGTGAATTATGTGCCTTCAAACTGATTCCTTGCTGACTTTGAAATTTGGTAAACAGTTTATTCAAAATTAAGCAGAAATGGGTTTATCGCGGTTAAATTTAAAGTGCGCCTGCATGGTAACTAATACAGCATAATTGTCTTAAAGTGTCCTTCATGATAACAAACCTGAAACAAAATTCATTACGTTTGTGAAGCATCGTATATACTCATATTGACGTTTACGTTGAACTGCTCTGAATTATGTTTCATAAATTGATATACTTCATGTACATAGGCGCTAAGTATTTCAAATGATTCCATTCTGGGACAATTTAATAACTGGACACGGTAACCTAAGGCTTCTGCCTGTTCGTTGGAAAGAGAAAGTTGGAGACACACAAGTAGAACGATAGTCGAGAAGACAAAGAACATTTAAATATCCCAAAGTAAGACAGATTATATGTTTCAAAAATAAGGCTAATTATACCAAAATATTTTAACAAAATAATCTTTTTCCAATAAGGCTAATTATACCAAAATATTTTAACAAAATTCAAGAAATTTTACAGTATATAAAATGCAACTTTGTGCATTACTGATTATAAACTTTTAACTCTATGTTGAACTGATGCCAGTATAATAGCACTCGTCCAAGCAACCACTTCAACTGCCGCAGGTAGGGGAGTGGTGAAGAAACAGGGGGGACAGGCACAAAATTCCCATCAAACAAGTTTTTCATTGGGAGAGGTCTGCATAAATAAGTTTGTCGAGGTGGAGAGCAGCATTTGCCGCAATGCTAATGAATTATACTATCGCTTGGTTAGTGACTGAATGATACTATTTTTAGGGGGGAGACTGAATGATACTATTTTTCGGTTAATGGCTAAATGATACTTTATTTAGGTTAGTTAATAAATGATAAAATGTTTAGGTCAATGACTGAATGATATTATATTTAGGGTAGGGACTGAATGATACTATTTTTATGGTACGGACTGAATGATACTATTGATAGTGTAGAGAGTTTTTAGTTTTTAGCCTATGTTTGTTTGAGCACGAACTCTCTCTTTATCTCATATCTAATTACTAAAGTGTATAGGGTCCATCACAAACAGCAAAAAGCAAGAGTCATTAAGGTCATGAGAATACCACCAATCTACTCTCCCGGATAAAAAATAAAAAAAAAAATCCTTCATTGTCTTTGCCAAACCCATATGAATCTGAAATATTCAGTAGAAACCTAAAACAGATAGGTCTATCATTTGGTATATTTACAAGAATCTGTGCAACTTCATATTAAATTAATGTCGTGCAATCTGAAGTATATGCTGCCCTCAATCGTGCATGCAATACTGGAGCCAGAGATATTTTTCCTGTGAATACTGTTAGTAATATGCTACAGATGTGCATTAAAACTCATTCTACAGTACCTATATTTAGCTATCAGCTAGTTTGTAGTAGGACTCTACGATTAAGATCAATATATAAGTGTAGCATAAAATAATATAAATATAACAGAATACAAAAAAATTGTACAAGATTATCATTTTGTTATCATATAGATATATTACAAGTGTTTAATGTTAGCTTCATAGTATCTACCCCCCCCCCCCATGGGAGAGGGTTGAAGGGGCAAACATTGTACATAAATGTACTTTAAGATTCTGTCATGGATTTAGGAAAGGCTGTGCATTTTTATATTCCAGTATGTGATATCCTACTAAAAAAGGTTTTCAATTTGAAATGTAGCTCTAAAAATAAATATGAATTTCTTTTTACTTGTCATTGAGGCTTAATCTTCAAATTCTGTTGATTCCTGCGAAGTTGAGCAATCGTGTCACCAGCAGTAGTTATTTAGCATTATCGTATATTTGTGCATCAAACAGCAAAAAATGTTTCTACCCACGATGAAAGTAAATAAAAAAAAGTTATTTTTCTTCTTGCCATGCTGGTAAATCGATGGTTTGATAAAAAGGGAGACCACCATAGTAAACACTTCACTCAAGGTTTGATTGGACCATCATATATTAACAATCTGAACAACCAAACACTTGTACAGAATGCACAAAATGGGGATTACATCTTTATTATTAAGGCAGATAAGTGCTTTATGGTGATATTCATTGGCAACCCAGAATATTATATGTTTATTTCATCTTAAATACATACTTTTGACCTGTTTGTACATCAACAAGCAGGACAACGCAAAATGTGCATAAAGAAAATTTCAAAAAGGTTTTAGATTTTTTGTTCTTCCAGAAAATAAAAATGAAAAATATCAGAATGAAAACGTACATGCTGAAAATTTGGAATGCGAAAATCTAATGCAAATAAATTAGATCCTCATGAAAAAGTAAGTCACTGACCCATCTTTCACTGACTTTGGTTCAAATTTGTTTTGAGATTATTTCTCATGATCTGTTGATGCAAGACTCCCCAAAACCTGATTGTTGTATGCCTCTACCTTAGTACACGCCTTTATAATAGGTTTTACGTTATTGTATATAACTCATGATCGATTAGGTTTATGGCACCTTGTGTACATACTAAGGAACTTAGAATCATAAAACATGGTGACGGGATGTATCTTGGGGAGTACTATGTCCTCATAACAAATATAGGTCATTGTAACTTGGGTTCAGTCTCAAGCACTGTTAATGCCAGATTCATCAAAGTAAATGAATGTTTGCAACTTGGTTAACTCTACAGCCTTACATGAAAAGAATGTGACTGAACAACATTTCGTAATTTGCTCGCTTGATACGTTAAGAGTTTGTGTGTCTACCTCATGACTAGATATGTTTTTACCTCCTGTATAATACTATTAACCCTGGAATTATGGAAGTCGGAGGATGCATCTTCATGAGTACTACATTCATAATCTTACAAGTGTGTCAGGTTAGCTTATATTTCACACTTAAGTTAATTCGGTTAGTATTTGTTTCAGTTAGCGCTTTCTCTATCCCTCTTTCTCTCTCCTATATAAAAATTAATCCAGTGTATAACGTCCATCAAAAACAGCAAACACAAGCAATATTAAGGTCACGATCACCTGTGAATACCACCAATCTACTCTCCCAGATAAAACATAAAAATCCTTCATTGTGTTTGACAAACCCATATGGATCTGAAATATTTAGTAATGACA
The DNA here is from genome assembly GCA_016617855.1 of Megalonaias nervosa. Classification (NCBI taxonomy): domain Eukaryota; kingdom Metazoa; phylum Mollusca; class Bivalvia; order Unionida; family Unionidae; genus Megalonaias; species Megalonaias nervosa. The sequence continues at coordinate 61,198 of JAECUM010037121.1, forward strand.
TAATCTAGATAATTCATTCATTTGCGATATTAAAACATCTTTGTAATTTCACATTAAATTAATGTTGTGTAATCCACAGTTGTTGCACCAAATCGTGCATGTGATATTTTTCCTGTGAATACTGGCACTGGTATTATTATGCTACAATTATACATTATATCTTTCTATAGTACCTATATTTAAGTATGAGTTAGTTTATATTAGGACTCTACGGTTAAGACAAATATTCTCAGGTATCGGGTCTTCAAATTTTCAGTTAGTTTCAGATATGGAACCTTTGAATACTCAGTTGCCTTTATTCTCAGATCTGGTCTTTAAATACTAAGTTGGTTTTATTTTCAGATATCGGGCCTATACATGCTCAGTTGCTTTTATTCTCAGGTGTCGGGACATTAAGTGAAAAGATCATTTAATCAGGTTTGGCTTATTGTAATTTTCCAATTTTCTTCTCATCTAAAAAATAAATGTCTTCACAGCTCTGGTGGTTGACTGATTTAGCTACAATACAATTCACGTTATGTCCTCAGTACCGGTTAATTGCCAATTAATTTGTCAATTTGTGACTTGTATTGCTAGGGTTGTGGTGGGGCTTTCTTTTGCTTGCTGGTGAAACAGAACCCCTCATTCTTACTGCAGTTCGACTCTGTGGCGTGGAGAGATTTAACATTTAAACAATTGAATGAACGGTAAATATACATAACCAAATTCCTCTGCTTAGGTAAATTGAACTTGCTTTTTGGATAGTATTTGCACATGGAACTACTTGTAACTGAGAAAAACGTTTGTAAATTAGGTGTAGTCAACTTATAATGAGCATTCGATAATAATTATGGTAATTCTGTAAATATGGAACAAATACTGCAGTTGAAAGAACATAAAAAAATATTTATTTTGGAAAGAAAGCTTGCACATAAACTGCAAAGAAATACACAGTATCATAATAGCATTTTTTAAACTGAAAACTCACACATCTCCAAAAACTGCACACACGAATTCCTTAAATGTACACTTTTGTGAGTGACGTCAGAATTTGTATTGTCCTAACATAACAATTCAAGGTTGAAAAAAATCATGTGGTTTCTAAGCTTAGACAGCCAGACCATCTGATTAATGTGAGAATGAGCCAAATAGAATTTGTTACAGTCTTAGATAAGCTGCACATTTATATACTGTAGATAAACTTAATGATCGTCCAGTTCTTTTTTAATGAAGCTTATAAAGGGCAATAAAGATATAGCAGTTTCGTGCTGCCAAAATATATCGTCGATGTTCCAATCTAAAACTTCAGAAGAATCCAACAATTTGAACAATGGGCGATACGCATAAGGCGTATATCCTAAATGTATCAGGTAGTTTACAAGTACTTTGGCTGCCTCTGGTTCACATGCTGTTTCAGTAGAGTTCATACTTATTCGTATGATGAACCATTCCATAAATATGTACGGAACAAATAGTTCATGGAAAAACACCGATGACATCTCCATTGCCTTGCATTCGTAACCCTCTGAAGCAGAAAATAAAAGAGATTGTTTGACTAAATTCGTAAAGATTTTAAATACGATCTATGCGTTTTTGATAATATTTATATCATTATTAATACTTATATACTGAAGGAAACCTCAAATTCAAATTCATTCTCTATTAAATTGCTCTTGTATTTAAGCTTTGGCCCAGTTACACAAATTAGCATAGAAAATGAAATAACTAGATAGAAAAACATATCGAAACAAATGTAAATAAATCCTTAACGTATGGTCATTGAATCAGACAAACAGGAGGCAGCGAAATATAATACCTATATCTATCTTGATAATGGCCTGCCTTGTGTGAATATATTTTAAAAGATCATTCATTGTAACTGTTTCAATCATGTCAGTAGGGAAGGACATTTTTCCCTCTTCAATATCTTGTTCAGCATAAACTTGCATATTGCCCAAGTTGAGTTTCTGATTCTTTCCCATACGAATGAAGGACTTTTTGTTGGACAGGGCTTTGTTAATGAGACCAATGGTTCCTGGGAATTCGTTAAGTGCTAAACCTTGCCTCAGTCTTTTAAAACTGGAGTTAAATGGTTCTACCGCAAGCACGTCATGACCAAGTGCACCTGCATATAAAGTAAAGTAACCTATGAAAGCCCCTAAATCGATGACTGTGGCCTGTTTATAAAGCGAAAGAGCAACTTTTAAAAGGCGCGTGAGGTCACTGTCCCAAATTCCTGTATCCCGAATGGCACCAGATACATACAAGTCCTCTTCTTTCTGGTAGGGACATATAGCAAATTTTGGATCAGTATTGCTCTCAACACAAAGAGTTTTTGTTTTTGGTTGCTCTGTGGTCGTTTCTATATGTTTCTCAACGGGAGTCCGTGCACAAGTAAGAATATGAAACAATATATATCCAGGTAGAACCAAAGCTGGAAAATAAGACAAAGAGAAATTTCAAATCACCCTCTGTTTCGATTCCTATCTGATTGATTCTGTCTTAGTCTTTCTTTCGGGCAAATAATAAACGTTTGAAACTATTAGCGCGCATTTAATTATAATGGATGTAGCCAGCAATGTTTGCTAACATGCTATGGCTGCGAG
>JAECUM010037122.1:0-26302 GCA_016617855.1 Megalonaias nervosa
GTATGTATGTATGTATTTATGTATGCATGTATGTGTGTATGTATGTATGTATGTATGTATGTATGTATGTATGTATGTGTGTGTGTATGTATGTATGTATGTATGTATGTATGTATGTATGTATTTATGTATGTATGTATTTATGCATGTATGCATGTATGTATGTATGTATGTATGTATGTATGTATGTATGCATGCATGCATGTATGTATGTATGTATGTATTGTATGTATGTATGTATGCATGTATGTATGTATGTATGTATGTATGTATGTATGTATGTATGTATGCATGTATTTATGCATGTATGTATGTATGTATGTATGTATGTATGTATGTATTTATGCATGTATGTATGTATGTATGTATGTATGTATGTATGTATTTATGCATGTATGTATGTATGTATGTATGTATGTATGTATGTATGCATGTATGTGTGTGTGTATGTATGTATGTATGTATGTATGTATGCATGTATGTATGTATGTATGTATGTATGTGTGTGTATGTATGTATGTATGTATGTATGTATTTATGTATGTATGTATGTGTGTATGTATGTATGTATGTATGTATGTATTTATGTATGTATGTATGTATTTATGTATGTATGTATGTATGTATGTATGTATGTATGTATGTATGTATGCATGCATGCATGCATGTAAGTATGTATGTATGTATGTATGTATGTATGTATGCATGCATGCATGCATGTAAGTATGTATGTATGTATGTATGTATGTATGTATGTATGTATGTATGTATGTATGTATTTATGCATGTATGTATGTATGTATGTATGTATGTATGCTTGTATGTATGTATGTATGTATGTATGTATGTATGTATGTATGTATGCATGCAGGTATGTATGTATGTATGTATGCATGCATGTATGTATGTATGTATGTATGCATGCATGCATGTATGTATGTATGTATGTATGTATGTATGTATGTATGTATGCATGTATGTATATATGTATGTATGTATGTATGTATGTATGCATGTATGTATGTATGTATGTATGTATGTATGTATGTATGCATGTATGTATGTATGTATTTATGCATGTATGTATGTATGTATGTATGTATGTATGTATGTATTTATGTATGTATTAATGCATGTATGTATGTATGTATTTATGCATGTATGTATGTATGTATGTATGTATGTATGTATGTATTTATGCATAAATTTAATCAATTCTGCATCTGCACCCACATTAGAAATGTTTCTATTTAACGGTCAGTCGAGTGTAGCTAATTAAAGTGCGGATCAACCTGGCTGACATAACCTTATGGAAATGCAGAGTGACCGTGCTGACATAACCTTATGAAAGTGTAAACTGACCTTGCTGATACAAAGCTAATGAAAGAGCAGAGTGATTTTGCCGACATAAAATAATAAAAGTGCAGAGTGAGCATGCTGACATAACCTAACGATAGTGAAGAGTGACCGTGCTGGCAAAGTTTAATAACATGCAGAATGACCGTGCTGTCATAACTTTATGAAAGGGCAGAGTGACATTGCTGATATCAGCTAATGAAAGTAATGCGTGATCTTGCTGACAAATGTCATTGAAAGTGCAGAATTTTGTTTACGATTGTTTTCTTTCTTCTAAGTAATTTATTGTAATATATCCCCTTTAAACAAGATGGAATTATCTCCCTTGTTGCAGCATAACTATATTTCTGCGAAACCATGCTGTAATAAAGAATTTAAGAAAACTTGTACAAGATAAGAAACATCTTAGCTGCTTTTAGGACAAATAGACTATAACAAGTAGTTTTTCTGAATGCAAAAGATAAAAAGCTAAGGAACTTGAAGGTGGAGATTATTTTGCATGATGTCATTACATGAAAGGGATGTTAACTCGTCAATGATGTGATTGTACAAACAACTTGATACATATGTTAGGAAAGAAGACAATTTCCACTTTTCATTTCGAAACAATGTTTAAAAAGGAGGAAAATGTAATTGTACATTTTGTTGACAATTCTCATGGAAAACGTACAAAGAATATCAAGACTTAATCTTCAGTAATCATAATAGAACTGGCAGAGTCACTCCTATGATTAAATGCCCTTATTTACTCGTGAGAATGGCAACCTAGATATATACAGCCGATACTCAGATCTACCGTGGTTTAACAAGCTGATAAATTAGAGCCTGCTGTGTGCCGTGTACAAATCATTTAAAGCAAATAATGTAGACGTTGATATGTTAACGTATTGTATGATTACAGACATGTGTGTTTGCATTGTTTTCAGTTGGCCAGTTATCTACGCAGATAAATACAGCAATGTAGAACACAGGGAATCACTTGCAGCGCATAAAATCAAATCAGCGAACTTGAAAACTAATTATTTTTTTTTTTTATTCAATGATCAGTTAACATAAAGAACGAAATCTGCACAGGTTTGTCATTAGAGTTGTATTCTGTAAGATTTAAGAATGAGAGATTATAGCGGAGTATAGCTCCTTTAACAAATCAGTGTTATTATCGCTCGTATGTTGTTGTGTGAGTTGCAACAGACAATATGCAATTCATGCCTTCATTTAGGAAAACAGACATGTCAGGCTCACTTACATTCATGAGTCAAGGGACTGAATATTATTTAACTGATTGATATAAATATTGCTATCCACTTGACACTTTAGAACGTTCGCTTTGTCATCTCATCTTGTGACATGGGAACCATCGACAGTTACATCTGACTCCTCATGAGACATAGATAACACTAACGGTTACATCTGAATCTTAACCACCTTGACCGCTCACTGGTCACAAGAAACACCAAAGATTCACAAACTTGACCCCAAAACGTAGGTTTTATGCTACACAACTCATTTTAGGACAAGACTTTCTGGAAAAAGAACAACATATTTATATCCATATACAAATGTACGATCGTAATTAAACTATATAGACAAGGCAAGATGACGGGGCTCTCTAATGCCGTTAGTAGACATTGGGATCTGTGGGGCTAACGAAAGCGATCAGCATTCTTTCATCTAATTATTGAATTCTCAGATATGATAATGACTGAAGGATTAAAAGAAAACAATTTAAACTCCTAGAAAATTAAAGCGAAAATTAAAATTTCGTACATACAATCGCCAAGAAAATCGTCCTGAAAATGTTAAAGCCTTCACGCAGCCCCTACAAACAAATATTTATCCGTTTTCATATCTGATACAGAGAAAATACAGGTAAGTATGACCCATTCATCTCTTTGTTCTAATCGAACTCAAAATCAACTCGCAGCTTTGAACCTATTGAATATTAACCTTTCTCCTACCTACACACACACTATTTCGACTGTAACGAGTTTTCTTTCTTTTGAAATTGTTACTCTGCCTACAAGACTACTATCCACAAGGTTTCCGATGTTTATCACGATACACTGACTAGAGCTAGAAACCTGATGCATATATAATGGAAGTGTATACAAGGACAATTTTCATTGTAATATATAATAAGTTATCATAAAGATCCATGATATAATATAGCTGTTGGGAACTGCTTGTTTTCAAGGTACTGAGTACGTACTCCCGCCTGTCCATTTTGACTTGCATATTTGGTATTTCATTTTTAATTTGCACCACTTAGCCATTTTTGTATTGGAGTGCAGTTAGATGTTAATGCACAGATAACTATTGTCTCATTCTCAGTTTTGCAGGTACGTTAGAAACAGTTTGTCTCTTCCCGTTTACATTTGTGTTTGGAAGGGTTTCCCTTTTAGGGCTTTTTTGCAATTATTTACCTTTACATTTTGGAACTTTACCCTTAATTGACACCCTATAGCCATTATGGTGCTGAGGTGCCGTTTGTGCTAATGCAAACATGCATATTCTTATTTTGGAAGTACTTTATCATTACTCATTGGATTATAAGTGTACTTTTAATGTTATCCGGGCCAAAATTTTGGATGGTCATACATCGTAATCATCGCCGAATAATTTTAACTTTTTCTTTTTACTGTCTGTTAAATAAGTCACCGGGCGTGCAATGTTCTTATCTAACTGTAATATTGGATTTGCTAAAATGTAAACAGTTCAATATATGCAGTACTCTGCTTTCTTTAGGATATACTAGTATAGTATTCTTTGGGGATTTTTTTTCTTTAACACAATAGTAGGTAAATATATATTTTGTTTACTTTTGATTTTGTAATTGCTATTTGATCGCATCTACCGCATAGAAAAGCGGTCTGCAAATCTCAGTATTGACCAGTTTACAGGCTTGCGTTATTTGCTTTGTTATCTGCACCGACCCCCGACCCCTTCCGTCTAGCTCTTTATCTATTAATGAAGTTTTTAATACATATTTCCAGGATGGAAACGTTGTATATGGGGCTTGGTGCAAACAAATTTAGTCAAATATTCCAAAACAAAATGTTTACTTACGTGACTATGCAGTTAGATGACGACATGAAGTAACTTCATATTCCCATTAGTTTGCTCATCTCACGTGTTTCATGGATTCTAGATTTGGGAAGCTGTTTAACATATGGAGAGCGCAGAATGTAATGCTAAGATATTTGTCGCAACATAAATAATTGTTTCAGCTTTCTTATTTCAAGCATTAATGGATTTGTTTACACTACTCCATGTATATACATTTACTCTGAGGTGTCTCAATTGTTCTTTTTTCAATAAGTAAATAAAACTGGAATTAGAAAATCATTTGCAAGTTTGTTTTTTTTTTTTTTTATATATATAATTGCGATGATAAAAACAATTGGAGAATTAAAACTACCCTGACAGGAAAGAACTCTCTGCCAAATGGCAAAACTTCACCTTAATAAATCTTGTTTATCCCACTTTATACACTTTCATGTTTCATAATCAATATACCATATGAGGTCATTAGGTTAATTCACTGATTATGTAATTCATGTTTGATTTCATTTCCTGTTGACACTGCCCTTTACAATACTACTACATACAGGAATTAAAACCTGTAAACATGGATCGTATGTAACTTTTATGTCCCGAGTAAGGAAGTTTCATGTCCACTAACCTTGACGAAACAAATGACACATTTTGGACTCTGCTTCCGTTTAATTTGTTTTCAATATATCAAACATATCTTGATGACATTTGTACATATTTCTTTGCTCGATATAGCAACTGTTTTTATATCTATAGTATAACTGAGACAGTGAATTTTGTTCGAGTGTGTAAAGTGACATATTTTAATTTGTTGCGAGGAGGGTGTGGATATTGAGATAAAGTTTCATTGCAATATATTCACTGCTGAGAAAAGACCTTACGATTGCAAAGTGCTCACCTCAAATAAAATTATCATTACATAGTAATAGTACTCACTACTGAGAAAAGACCCCACCCTTACACAGTACTCAGAGTCACATGAAATGTTTCATTATCATTACATACTGCTCACTACTGAGAGAAACAATATTTTATTACAAAGCGCTGGCCATAGAGAAAATGAAAATGGTCGCATTGTCAATGCACACGACTCACTGCTGAAGAAATTTCTTATCATTGCACAATGCTCACCACTGCGAGATGGTCTTATTACCAATAAATAGCGCTCAATAGTGAGAAAAGTTATTATTATCATTACACAGAGTGGCCGAGTGGCCTAAAGCGGTTGTCTTGACCTATCACTGACATCTCACGTCTGTTAGCGTATTCAACAATGGTGGATATAGCGAACATCGCCGTGACGTCATAGGGCATGATCACGTGGGGGGTTCCCTGGTCTGGTTGGCAGAAAGACCATAGGCTTACTCCACATTTGATTGAATACGCTTGTTTACCAGAAGTTATATATATATATATATATATATATATATATATATATATATATATATATATATATATATATATATATATATATATATTATAAAATCAATACTGTTTAACAGTGAAATTTATTGCAGTAATCATTGATCACAATAGGTCCTTATACAAAGACAAGCAATTAAAAAACTTCAAAACCAATACACCCACACCCATTTTGAAAACGAAATAAGTTTCCACAAAGGAACCACGATAAGTTGTATCGTTTTGTCGTTGATAATGAGTAAAACATCATCAAACAATTCTGCCTCCAGCTGTTTATGCATATAATCAATTATAAACAAAGGAAATCTAAAGTTCAATAATAAAACATGGCAACAATGTGCATCACCTTCTCTTTATTTTGCATAATGGGTTTATGATGAAGATGAGACGACAAGAAACGGATAATTGTCCATAGCTATTACATGCTATCTTTCAGGACAAAGTTTCATGGCAGTCAAATTTATTTTATGAAAATTAACACGTATCAAATAACTCTCTCTCTCTCTCTCTCTCTCTCTCTCTCTCTCTCTCTCTCTCTCTCTATATATATATATATATATATATATATATAATGTATGCTGTATCTTTGATATACTATGAGATTTATACATTTTTCATTCAAAGGAAATGAGGCTTGCCGAATTCCTTTTGATGGAAATTTATGCGAGTGGTATATCATTGATAGCATACATACTATACATATATTTTATTTATATCACATGCTAATACGCATATTTGCCCTTTCAACAGAAAGCAGAAAGGATTGCGGTGAAATTGTGTATCATGGTAAATTCAATTAGAAATCGGAATAATTTATAATTTGTATCGTTCTTTTCATACTCCCTAATGATTAATAAGTAGAAATTCGTCATTAATCTATAGGCCTAGAATTAACAGCACGCAGTTCCAATGTTTATATATGCGTATTATATTGCATGTAGGTGGACCACAGTTTGATATACTTATAGTATACCAATGGAATATCAAATTCTTTTATACCAAAACTTTTAAAGGCCATGTTATTTTTAGTTTATATATATATATATATAAGGAAAGTGACAGTCTTAATGACCTAACTTATATAGCCAACATCAATACGTTGCCGATTCAAGCTAATATGCACTGATCATCTTTCGTCGCCATGGTGGTTCTGCCAACCAGAGCTGTACCAACGCTTAGTTATGACGTCATACAGGGAATCTCCGATGCTCCGTATATGTGAAAGCTTGCCAGGCGTATCCCGTAGAACGATGATTATTAATAAGGTTTTACCAGGTTCTTCCTCCACCATTTATACTGGCCTCCATTTATCGTGTGTTGCAAAATGGTACTAGACCATAACAAAAACAACAAACACTCCACAACAACTTGATATAGTAACCCATGTTGAACAGAGGTCTTATTATTACACAGTACTCACTATTGAGAAAGATCTGATCATTACAAAGTGTTCACCGCTGAGAAAAATTCTTATTTTATCATTACATGGTGCTCACTACTGAGAAAAAATCTTATGATCGCTTCAAGGTGTTCACTGCTGATCAAAGGAATTGCTTTGCATGTGCTCACCAAATGTCCAATACATAAATACCTGTTTGGAAATTCAAAACAATATTTCATTATAGAACATTTAACCTGCAATCTAGGAAACACAATGGATTGCTTTCAAGGTTGAAGATTGGCAAAAAATATATATATACACACTGACTAGGCTGTGTATATTAAATTACTATAATTTCAGAAACTATTTGTCATTTAAAAAAACAAGGTTTATTTGATGATCCAGAAAACCGCAAAGAATTTTCTGATAGACTGTACAGAATTATGGACTGTACAAAATATCTCACAATCACAAGCCGAGTAATATGAACTTTGCATCCTAACAGAGAAAAAAAATCGATATTAATAGGTAAATTTTTGCATCCAATATAAATAGAAATTCGATGGGTAACTTTTTCAATCGATTGAGATCAGCAAGACAATTTAAAGCTGCCTAAGCTATATATACAACCTAAGTTGAAGTTAATAATCCTTTCCTACACCCACCCACCCGCAGGAGCATGAACACCTTCACATTTTTTCACTCTTTGTCTACATTTATTATCCTTTCATTATTCACTAAGACCTTTCAGCTACAAATTCTAATACGTTACAGTTTGATATTATTACAATATTGCATGGATATTTTTATTATAATATTTCATTACCATATTTTATTGCTTGTAGCCCTGTCTACTCGTCATCCACATTAAAGTCAATATTATTGTTAATGAGGAGAGAGAGCTCTAAAGAAGCTGTTGATTAATGCTCAGTCCTCGGCATATCTTGCTTGGGTTTCTGTACTTTCCATTAGGACTTTTTCAAATGAATCTTATTATCATTACTAACTGCGCTCTGTTGAGAAGACCTCCTATTATTGTCAATGTTCATCAATGACAAAGGCCGTGTTATCGTTGCTTAGTATTCACTAATGAGAAGACCTCTAATTATCATTCCAAAATGCTCAAAACTGAGAAATGGTCTTACTATTTTAAAGTGCTCGTTGCTGAGAACACATATTATTATCATTAAAAAGTGCTCACAATGGAGGAAATGTCTAATTATCATTCCAAAATGCTCAAAACTGAAAAACGGGCTTATTATAATTTGAAAGTGCTCATTACTGAGAGGACGTTTAATTATCATTACAAAGTGCTCACAATGGAGGAAATGTCTTATGATCATTCCAAAGTGCCCAGTGCTGACAAGAGGTCTTATTATTATTACAGATGTGCTCACTTCTATGTAAGGCTCTTATTATAATCATAAAGGGTTTTGTGCTAGGAAAAGGTCAAATTATTATTACAACGTGCTCACTGCTGACAAAAGGGCTTATTATCATTAAGTAGTGCTCAATAATACGACATTTATATTATTATTACACAGTGATCACTGAATGCCATGTTTAGTCACCGATAAGTCTTCTAACGCAAATTCAGAAAAATCGTGCATTTTTCAGTACGCGTTTTGCGATCATTTCAGGTTTAATTAAAAACGAGAGGGACGTAGACAGTGAAAAAAGATTTCAGGAAATATAGGAACACAACTGGTGACGATCTTTATTTACAATTTTGCAGATTAACCTTTGACAAATACTGCCGACAAAGATTCATGCCAACACTTAGTTGTCGTCAAAGCAAAGCATAAACGTCGTTTATAATCGTTGATAACGTAATTAGTTACACAATATACAGCCATTCATATAAACTAAAAAAATATGACATGTTTAGAGAAACGTCAAATTATCCATTTAATAATTTTGAAAAAGTTTAATGAGATAAAAAAACAAAGTTATATTATAGAGATGGCACTATGTAATCAAGTACATACGATGTATTTATTTTTTAGACTGATAATATTAACAATTATTTCACAAAAATCCAAGTCTTACTTTCATAAGAGCAATGGTGCAGCCAAAACTCCGTATTTAATTGCAGCAAAGGACAAGGTATGATACAGGAAGACTTCGGCTCCTAATCAGATGAGATGAAGTTTAATATAAAATATGCCCCTCTCTCTCTCCATTACAAATGTATCTCACTGCAATCCAGAACCGCTCTTTTATAAAGGAAAGCAAGCTTCCTATAAATCGATCATTTTGTGTGACAGGGTACAATAGTTGTAAATTATACGGCTTGTGAGACATGTGAGACACACACACGCGCGCACGCGCGCACACACAGAGTTGGTATATCTAATTGTGATCAGCCCATGGTGCATATTATAGACATATCTAGGCGTGATTTCAGCAGTTGGGTATTTCTTCTGTATTCGCTAAATCAGTGATGAATTTTCACTATATTTTAGCTATATAAGAAACTAACGAGAAAATTTTTAACAATGCCCAATTTCTTAATGAATTAAACATGATGCACAGTTTTATAGAAATCCCATCTGTTGTCCTCTCTCTCTCTCTCTCTCTCTCTCTCTCTCTCTCTCTCTCTCTCTCTCTCTCTCTCTCTCTCTCTCTCTCTCTCTCTCATACATACGTGATAAAGTACGTGGACATTTGTTGAGTGAAAGACAAAAATAATTTGAGCTGGATGCAGCCATGTAAATTTAACTTACATCGAGTAACCGAGATGAACACGTATCATCGTAATAATAAGTGTGCACTTTCCACGGGATTTATCTAGGGTTTACAATACAGGTGATACCAAAATGCAATAGAATGTTGAGATTGTACGGCGAATTTCTTGGTTGGGAGGCACACGCATTCATGAATCTACTTAATGTTTTTTCCCGTTTCTTTTAAACGTGTAATAAGGTTCTAAAACATATTATTTTAACATTTTTTTTCTCTCCCCCCCCCTCTCTCTCTCTCTCTCTCTCTCTCTCTCTCTCTCTCTCTCTCTCTCTCTCTCTCTCTCTCTCTCTCTCTCTCTCTCCGGGCCCTGAGTGGCCGAGTGGTCTAAAGTGCTCACCGTTACGGATCACTGCCATCTCACCTCACTCTGCGTGGGTTCGAGTCTCGGGCTTGGCCAATGTGGGTATATGAGAAAGTTTGCCGGTGGCTTCTCGTGGGTCGGTGGTTTTTCGAGGTTTTTCCAGGTTCTTCCTCCACAATTTATACTGGCCGCCAATGTATAGCCTATCTTGTGCTGAAAAATGGCGTTAAACCCTACAAAAACTCTCTCTCTCTCTCTCTCTCTCAGTTTGAATATTGTACCGACGGAGGATTTTTTTTGAAATATTTATTGTCGAGACGATCAGTGAACATGCACTGTTATTTATTTCATTTCAAATGGTCTCCAGAATGTATGGAACAAAGGTTAAAAAAGCCAGAAAGATGGTATGCTACAATTGTATTTGTTCGCACAGCCCAGCCCCTCCACATTAGTAATGAATTTATCTTCGATATCGCCACAGTGACCTAGCCAGTTAGCTCCCAACAATTGTGTAATAAACTTCATCTCCTTTAAATAAAAAGTACAGAGTGTTTATCCCTTAAGTTATATTCAGGGGTCAATATAATTGCTAAACAGCTGTAGATTTTGTTTATGGATCAATTCGTGCTATATTTATGCATTTATTTCCCCCAATGTTTTAAATTTTCCATCTGATGATTTGGAAATATAGTAGTGTCCATTATCGATATTCATATACACACCACAGCAATTTATCTTTGTAGCGTGTAATGTATCTATTCCATTAACCCTTGTACTTCAAGCAAACATGGTCATATGACGTTCAATTTGACTTGGTAATATTTGCTGTCTTGTAAACAAGTGTTCTAGTAAACGCAGAGAAATAAACCTAGAAAATATGTACACCACCTTTTAATAATGTTAGAGTAAACGAGACTGAACGAGATAATGAGAACGAAAAGACCAGATGAAATGCAATTTTCAAAAACAGATTGCATGATTATTTTTAAGTTAATTCAAATCATTAGATTGATAGGGATGGGTTTACTTATTAATCAATAATCCAAGACACGAGAAAGAAAGAGATCAATAAATAAATATTGCAGTTGGAATAAGACATGAATCACTGAAAGGAAAAAAAGCAAATGAAACTTATATATTAAAATAAAATACATTTAGTTTTCGTTCGTCTATATCCAAATTATACCCTATGGTGTATTTAGTGTCACTCCAGTTTTCAGCACTGATTTTTGTCATACCAGTGAAAATTAATTTGTCTCTGTCTTTTCATTCACAAGTTCCTTTTTGTTTGTCGGAAGCTTTCCTTATTGACTTAACAATGATTCAGTGAGGTCGGTCACTTTTTTATCATATAAACTGTTCACGTGCGCCATTAATTATTCATACGAAGTTTTCATTCTTCAATTTCTATAATAATAATAATAATAATAATAATAATAATAATAATAATAATAATAATAATAATAATAATAATAATAATAAATATTACTAATGAATGAGCAGATAAGTAGGTATATCAAACTTCTTAAACAATGCTTGTTGATTATATTACTAAAAATTTGGGATTATTCAATACAATTTAGAACCAACTATCTGTACATAAAATATTCAGTACCATTAGTTAATTAATAAAATGATTATTCAACCATTATACAAATATTAATCCGTGAGAGTGCAGCATCGAGCAAATATGTGCACCTTCTAAATAAAAATAATAAATTTGATGGGAAAGGATTCCTAAAGATTATGTGAACTTATCTTTCCTTCTAAATGTTGTCAAGCGGTAACGTAAATTAAACTGCATTGCGGATTTACATAATAATTACATAAAGTCATACTTTGAAAAATATTATTAATGCCAGCAACAAAAACAAAACAACACCCCCCCCAAAAATAACAAAAAAACCAAAAAAAAAACCAAACCATAAACAAAGTAAATGTTATGTATATTTAATTTAATTGTTTGTTTGTTAGTTTTAATTTTTTTTTATTTCATTACATGTTATTGTAATGTGACATTGTTTGCTGGACTTGACCTTGTCCAAAATTGAGTTCATTTCTGCTTAACCTGATTGACTTTCTTTTATATTTTTTTAATTTCATTTATGTAAACAACTAATAATAGCTTCATTATTCTCCATGTGTATGAGCTTATTATGAGGATTATTATTCAGGTAAACAAGAAGGACTAAATATGTTGATCAGGGTCAGGGTTTTGGAGATTCCTAAGTGAATTTTTTATGCTATTGTGTTGTAAATAAACAAGGCTCATTAGATCATTCTAGAAGGTTATTTTCCACTAGGTAATGTTTTCTTTTTAGAAAATTCTAATTGTGACCTGAGATTAAGTAGAGAACTATATATATTGTGATTGTGAGGATTTCGTCATTCGTGTTTTAACATCTAGCACCTTCAAGTTGAATTATGTTGTGACCAGTTTGGGCTGAATTTTATTTTCTTCAAATTATTGAATTCAAGTGATTATTTTCTCTGGAAATACAAAAGTGCTCTGATAAAATTCTTGGATAAACACATTCACTGGAATTTATATTGAATTCAAACTTGGAATAATATTCCTGTGATTCAACAAGAGACTGTTGACACATCAGCACTTCTCAGACCATAACAGACACGTCGTCGCCTTTAATTTTGGATCTCTTCGGGACTTGAACGGAGTTTTATTCAGAACGTTTTATTACTAGGACATGTGTCTTTAATTCCGGGATTATTTTTGGATTTAATTCGCAATACCGTAAGTTCTTTTTCTGATTTTTCAATTTGTATTCTAGGGAAATAAATTATTTGTTAAATTTTTACAAATCTTGCTGTCTTCACTCTTTTCTGTTACTTATTTTAAGAGCAGAGACTCGTAACTCAAAAAGAATAAAACAAACACATCTGTGCTCCTAATATGGCTATCCAGAAAAAAAAAAAGTACTTCCAATTAATGGAAAAAAGTATAAAAATGCAACCTGTTGTATATTTTACAATTACATTAGTTTCGGATTACAGCCAAGCCGTATCCTGTGGCCTGCAGAATGATTGGCGTCACAAGGTGTCATGAGAGATAGCAAAGCTCTTGGGCCATCGAAAATGCCCTCATGCAGCCCTCAGGGTGGTTTGAGTTTGAGACCCCTGCTGTAAAGCCATTGCATCTAGAGATAACTAACTGATAGAGGACACGGTACGTACATCATCATAAAATGGACTTTACCTCATTATTGGACTTTACCTTATTATTCTTTCACACAAGAAATATATGTTCGAGATCCTATATTGTCTAAGCTGCTTTGGGCATGTAGTCGTTCTGTACATTGGGAAAAACAACGCATGCAATAATTCGTCAATCGTTCAATTACTTACATGCTTACTTAACTAGTCATTTATTCATTTGTTTAACTTAAATTTCAAAGACATAAGCATAAGATGCTTGCTACTATCATCTTAGGTAGGTATTTATAACCCATTTCACAACTGTTCATTATATAGGGTACTTATGGATTTTAAGATGGGTTCTTTTACCATTTCAATGCCATAGGTTTTCAAGATTAGTTTCATCAACTATTCAGACTGCATATATCCACACCTTATTTTTATATCAAAGAACGCATAGATCCACACCATATTGTTTTTATCATATAATGCATAAATCCACACCATATTGTTTTTATCATATAATGAATAAATCCACACCATATTGTTTTTATCATATAATGCATAAGTCTGTAGCATATTGTTTTTAATATAGAATAGATAGGTCCACACACTGTTGGTTTTCTTATGGTCAATAAGCTCATTGCTGAGTTTTAACGAATCCTACATAATTAAATAGCTCTTTTAGAAGATTACTACTGTATAATAATACAAATAGATCAACATTCGTTATTTCTACCACGATATCTAAATAGCTGATCAGCGTACAAACGAGTAGACCACGATATCTAAATAATAGCTGATCAGTGTACAAACGAGCAGACCACGATATCTAAATAGCTGATCAGTGTACAAACGAGCAGACCACGATATCTAAATAGCTGATCAGTGTACAAACGAGCAGACCACGATATCTAAATAGCTGATCAGTGTACAAACGAGTAGATCACGATATCTAAATAACTTTTCAGTGTACAAACGAGTAGACCACGATATCTAAATAGCTAAGTAGTATATAATGAGTACCATAAGCGTCATTGACTATTTATATATCGTTGTCTACTCGTTTGTACACTCGTTGAACCAAGCACATCAAAGCGAAATAACTGCACCGTGGCTGGATATTTCTGCGACAGTTTTCTTTCCATGTGTTAGCACCCTTGTGATCGTTTTGCGAAAAGAAAAGAATCTGGTTTTTTGCACATATAGCAGTTAGACCTGTTTGTTAGGGCTACATTGGATGCTTTTAGACACTGGAAACAACTTTATAATCGTATCATGGAAGAAAAAAAATCGGAACTGTCCTATGCAACCTTTCGAATTTATTTTGGCTGCGTTTTTTTTTATTTTATGTACATTGATCTTTATACGCTGTGGTTTCTTTGATACATGCGTGTGTTTTCAACAAGAGAGAAGAAAATAGAAAAAAAAAAAAAAAAAAAAAAAAAAAAAAAAAAAAAAAATGAACCATTAAGACAAATTTAAAGATTGTGATTCTTAGAAATCCAGTAACAATGGTGATGATTGGGATGGTGATAATGATGATCTCGAAGACGATGGTAATACTACTACTACTAATAATAATAATAATAATAATAATAATAATAATGACTGCCCCTTGCTTTTGGTACAGCATCCGAAATACTGACTCTCCCTCTTCAGCGCTTGTGGATTGGAGTGGGAGATGGTTGGGAGCAAAATTGGAGATATACTAGATCTTGACCTTCTTTGCTTGACACGTATCACCCTGAAAATGTTATCGCTTTATGAACACTTAGCATATGAAGATTATTGCCAGCATTAGGTCAAACAGTTCTCTTTTCTAATTTGTGTCTACAGCTCCATATCTCTCATTTATTTATACGCGTGAGACAATCTCCCACGTAAGAAAGCTATATGGAACTCAAAGAATCTTACACATACGTCGGTATAGGATAGGAACATTCCCCCCCCCCTCCCCGGCCCCTCGTGTGAGACTTTTTGTACCAGACAGAACGTTTTGCCAAATACCTAACGCAAAAGAATGAACCCGAGGACGACATTTTTCTGTGCAACAGAGAGTTATGATTATCACATTCCGGAACGAACAGTGATGTTGGAAGTCAAAATGGCGTATTGTTAACAATTACACAACTGTAGAACAACAAGACACTAAGTGTAAATTTCCACAATTTAATACAGAGCTTAAAAGGCCTGGATTCACTTAAATGTTCAGAAGTGAAATACGTGTCGAAATGTCTTCAAATTAACTTCATTCATATAGTTAAGATCAAATGAGTCAGAAAATAAAAATAATTATGCAGACCTGGATTCAACCTTGATAAAGAATTGAATTTCCTTTGATAAAATATAATGAAAAGATGAACTACTACTACTTAATAATAATAATAATAATAATAATAATAATAATAATAATAATAATAACAACAATAATAACTATAACTGGAACAAAAACCAAGAATATCACTTACTAACAACGGTTTTC
Organism: Megalonaias nervosa; assembly: GCA_016617855.1. Lineage (NCBI taxonomy): Eukaryota > Metazoa > Mollusca > Bivalvia > Unionida > Unionidae > Megalonaias > Megalonaias nervosa. The sequence goes on from JAECUM010037122.1 coordinate 15,898, forward strand.
TAAGTGATAATAGTCGTTCTTGTGGGACGCCAAATTCAACCTTTCCATCTTTAGGACGTAAATGTACTGCAGTTAATTTTCATCATCAATTTTTATGAGAGAATGTTCACCGTCTTACTCCTATCCACAAGTTACTCACTTCGGATCGAATATTCCCCTATTCCGCATCAAAAATGGGATGGAAATCATTTATTTAGGTAAGGGAAAATAAACATGGATAACTCTCACTGGTGGGGGAGAAAATGCACGGCTTTGAATAAGATATCGGATTTATACGTTACTTGAACGTTTCTATTCATGTTTATATCAAACCAAATTTGCGCTATTGTATATGCCTCAGACATGTTTCTGTTGCAAGTGACAACTACTTCCTTCATGTATACTTAATGATTTATAAAAAAAAGCCTGGGATAAAAACAAAATGCACTGAAAATAATCCACTTGAGATATATGCTGCATGTTCCAAATACTGTCTGAGGTCTTTCTTAAAACAAAAGCTAACTAGTTATCATATGAGAGAGAGAGAGAGAGAGAGAGAGAGAGAGAGAGAGAGAGAGAGAGAGTGTCTACAAGTTAACCCAGACCATGCATTGTCACATCTGTCTTTAATTTGTATAGCGTGAAATATTATTAGAATCGCCACCAGCTTGATGTTTTTAGCGCTTGAATTGGGTAGTTAGTGATATCTGAATCGAACACGTTAAGAGGCGATGCAATATAGTGAATAAATGAGAATCAGCTAGAAGTTTATTTTTGTCATTACATTATCATCCAAGAATGTAGCCTAGTAGGAAAGTAGTGTCTTTACCAATGTGACCTTGCAGCTTCAGTGGTTATAGGAAGCAGGGGTGGGGTCGGTGATAAGGCTGACCCGTATCATATCATACGGTTGGCATATTTTGTATTTATACAACCTAACAAAAACCTAAATTTGCATTTTATTACTTTAATTGTTCCCAGTAAGTGTTATTGGAATGAAAAAAAAGATTATTCTTACACTTGGGCAAAAAACAACAAACCCTCCCCCATATATAATTTCTTTTCCATATCTGTAAAAATCTACTTTCTCTGAAACTAAGGATAAAATGTTGCGCAGTTGCTAAGAATAAATATTTAGAAAGATACATTGGTTGGCATTCTCTGATTGTAATGTCAGTAATATCTGTTGAAAGTTACACACACACACACACACACACACACACACACACACATATATGTATGTGTGTTTACATTTTCATATACCTGAGTAGTATCTATTTGTTTTCTATATTTTACAGTTCAGTGATGTGTTATGGTTCAGCTTGTGATACGTTTCTTTGGCATATTGTCTTAAACTAACAGAAAGAAGCAAAACCAGCATGTTTTGTAAACCTTCACAGAAATTTAATTCTCTAAGTTATACGATGAAAATTTAAGAGGAACTTACAGTAGTATGAATTAAAAATCCAAAAAAGTCACGAGAAGCTCTATAAACCAAAAGAAACGAGTATTCCGAATGTTCTGATGTGCCAACAATTTTGACGTATCACAATGGTAATGTCCAGAACTCCTTCAAACAATTCACAATAGTCCTAGAATAATATTTTAGTCCAAACGGTAATATGAACACTTTGTAATTCCCATGAGTAAATCGAACAAATGTTTCTTGTGAAATTATATCTAACACAATATTAGCACATCTACCGACTGATGTTAAATCAAGAACAATGGAAATAATGAATTAACTGATACACTCTCGGCTTTATATACACTCATGCGTCTTCATCACAATATTTCCCTTCTTGACTTACGTCACAATATCCCATATCGCATCAGAACCCACCTGCCTGAACCAACCACTGAGGCATTACCCCAAAACTTGTCATCTGGTTTATTAACAATGATTTTAAAAGTTTTAAACATCTATTTATAGCTCATATTCAATCTAAAGAGACGTGCCAAAAGTGTAACACAAAATAGATCATTATTTCACTTGGGTCCACATCGAGTTATGGTTTTTATATGTTCGTCTTTGAGAAACAATGGGAAAGTGCATAGTTTCACACCTACCCCCACCCCTACCCCTCACCCCCCTACCCCATTCACATACCCCTACCCATATACACCTCCCCCACCCCCCACCCCTTCCCCCACCCCTTTCACCACCCCCACCCCTTTCCCCACACCCCTACACACCCCTTTCCCACACCGCTACAAACACACACCCCTACCCCCCGCCACACATCCATACCCCGCCACACAAACAGACACCCCTACCCCCCCACCTCCCAAACACACTCCTACCCCACACACACTCCTACCCCCGTCACACACACACACCACCAACCGACACACTCACCCACACCCACATCTACCCAGACACGCCTACCCACACCCCCTACGACAAGCATACATGAAAATCCTATTAAGTTTGATACATTCCTTGATCAATTATATGCATGAAAGACGAGGTGCAGTGGATTAAGATTTATATAGAAAGAATATATGGGTATGGACTTATGTGAAACAAATAGAACTTGTACGAATTTTGTTGACCCCAGTCAAGACGACATATAAACGCTTGTTCAATAGGTACAGAGAAGAAAACCAAAACATGTAATAACACCATAGTGCTGATAATAAATGGAACAAAATAAGACAGACATCTGATTCATGTGAGAGAGAGAGAGAGAGAGAGAGAGAGAGAGAGAGAGAGAGAGAGAGAGAGAGAGAGAGAGAGAGAGAATATCAGACGGGTATGCATATTATGAAAACGAGTGATATTTAGAAAATAAAATAAAAATCAAAGATTTTGCACCAGCCTCCCTTAAATTTACTTCTCGACACTGCTTTAAAAGAAATTGCATTTGTCAGTACTTTGTTGCCTCAGTATATTATGAAGAGTACGATCAATAATACAGAGAATACAGCAACAAAGGAAAGTACAGTAATTAAGGTGAGAAATAACATACATTTACAAATGTTCATACGTACATGAATGCATATACAGTGAAAATTCACCATGCAAACTAAGGAAAATTAACTGTATATCCTCCGGTTTTAGTTCCTCTTCAACATCTATCTTTTGCCCGTATACATTACAACAGTGAGATTACAATTTACGTGAACTTTTCACGGTTGTAAGGTACATTACAGGTAAAACACATACTTATTGCAAAATTCATTATGAAATGCAGTTATTGTTACCTTTATATTAAAGTATTTGAATAGTTTTCTATTGAGATGATACAAGCACTACCAGTGATGAACCACAGAATATATGGTGTTAATAAACTAAAATTATAGAGTTCCTGACAAAGATTTAAATAAAAAGCGTTCATTATCAACATCAATCTAGTCAAAACGTTTTTGATTGCTTCAAATAATTAACAAATCACGTGCCATCATCACTCCTAAGAGTGTATTCACCCAATCAGTACTGGACATTGCATCTAAGTGCATGTATACATACACCCTAAATTATCAATAATTATCACACGAATGTTTTTCACGGTCTTGTGTAGAAAAAGTACATACGGACATCAAATGATCAGCCATAGAGGTGAAGACTGCTTGACAACGAGTATATACAGATTTTTGCAGACATGAGAAAGTTTTGTCACAATATTGGCAACGAGCAGACATGACTCAAAAGATCCCAGAATTCTTTCTTACTCCAATATTACAAAGGGAATCAAACTTTCTTTAAGCAATAACTTCTGAAAGCGACTAAAAGATATGTTTTTAAAAAGTCTAACTTTAAAAACATTTCATACAAGGAATGGACTTTGAAGTTAACAAATCTTTTCCATTCAGATTTGTTAAATGGAAATCGATCATCAAGCATGTAAGACGACTCTGCTATGTTCTTTAGATTAAATTTACCCAAAGTTTGTATATTTCTGGAATAAAGCCAAGTTTGTTTAACTTGCAATTCTGGAACGTTATTTCTAAAAGGCGGTGTTAAATAATTGTTTTGCTAAATAAACTGCAGACAGCATGCTATAACAGGATTGAAACCGAATAGACATTTGCACTGAGTGATAACAACACAATGTGAGTGAATGGAAGTTTATGAAATGAAAAAATAAATATTCACGACAATACATACGCAAGTATACTCACAACCCACTCACAACACAAGATATAAGACTACCATACCGATCATGTTATGAAAATACAGATTCCTATAAGAAAAAAAATATGAATATGGTTCATACACCCGCCATACATATAACGAAAAATACGATTCACAGAATCACATGATCGACAGGGAATAAGCACGAGTACGATCACAGAACCATATCATACAAAAACAAAATAAGTGGTTCACACAACTATATGATACAAAGAAAAATAAGAATGGTTCACACAACCATATGATACAAAGAAAATTAAGTTTGGTTCAAACAACCATATGTCTTTGTGAACACACCACAGTGTATACTGCCCTTATCCAGGGTTCGGAATTCACATAGCTATTCCTTGGCCTTCTCTAGAACCCAGAATTCCTATTCAACAATTCCCTTCATATAACAAATACTCTGTCGGTTGAAATTGCTTCACTGCCACACCGCAGGTCATGGTCTCACCATTCTGTCTCCTATAAATAGAGTGAAAACAAATATACACGACCATGGGTAAAATACCCGTGCACATCGTGCTATATGGGTATCTCGCCGCGAGCGACCAACGGGAAGATACATATCCCCCCCCCCCCATATGAACTACCCTAAGTAACGCTGTATTCGTCTAAGAAACCAATTACAGAAATTGTTCTAAGGCATTACCAGATTATTTTCTTGCCTTATTCCGTGACAATACCTCCCCCTCAAAGAAAATGGACACATTTTTGAGCATTCACGGAATATGAATACAAGAAAATAAGTCTTTACCCTACTTGGTTTGCAATACCTAGACTGGATATATAAAAGAAAATATCTGATTTGCCAGTCATATTATACTCAAATAGTCTGCACCTACGTTTTCGACCCCTCTGATTGCCTGAACTAAAATACGATAAGGTTGTAGTGTCAGCGCCCAACGCATCAATTGAGCGTTAGCGACCTTAGCTTTGCTTAAATACAACAGGGGTTGGTGGTCAGTTTCAAGAACAAAATCTCTCCCCAAAAGATATGCATGAAATTTCCCAATCCCCCAAACTATGTACAGACACTCCTTTTCGATTACTGAGTATTGTTGTTCCCTGAGTAGCAATTTCCTACTAACATAAGCGACGGGCATCTTTTCCATTTCTTTCTCCTGCAGTAAAACCGCTCCCAACCCAGTATCAGAGGCATCAGTTCTTAGGATAAACGTTTTGCTAACATCAGGTAACTTTAATACAGGTGCACTGATCAGCTTTTCCTTTAGTGCGTTAAAGGCTCTTTCCCGTGATGGTCCCCACAACACTTGATTTAGTTGCCCCTTCTTTGTTAGGTCAGACAATGGGATAGCAATGGCAGCATAATTAGGTATGAATTTCCTATGAAACCCTTCTAAACCCAAAAAACGAAGGAACCTGAATCTTGTTAACTAGTTTAAGTGAGTTTCTAATTGCTTCTACTTGCTTGGGGTCGGGTATTACCTGTCTTGATCTACTGACCATATGACCCAAGCAGTCAAAATCTGTATACCCAATGCTACATTTAGTGGATCTCACCGTGAGGTTCGCTTTGCGGAGTCTTTTGAAGAGTACAGTCTGAACGGATAGATGTTCGCTTCGAGTATCCTTGTATACAAAAATGTCGTCCACAAAGTCTTTTAGTAACCTTCGCATCAAGCGACAACAAGTGGCACTGGCACCTGCCAATCCAAATGGCATTACCTTAAATTGTTAAAGCCCTTTCTGGGTCGCCAATGCCGTCAATTGACGAGACTCTTCAAAGATGGGTACCTGCCAATATCCTTTGGATAAATCAAATTTTGAAATGAATCGGTGACCCAACAATTTCGCAAAAAGACCCTCCATGTCTGGCATCGATTCGGCATCGAAAATCGTGGCTTTAATTATTTGACGGAATTCAGTACAAAAGCAGTTAGTACCGTCCTTCTTCCCGACTAGAACGACGGGAGATGAGTATGGCGAATTAGAGGGTTTGATCACCTTTAAGTCTAGCATCTTACTAACCTCTTCATCCACCGCCTCTCGTGCATTAAAAGGTACAGGGTAACCTTTAATACTAATTGGGTCAGACGTATTCAACGTGATGTTTTAGCTCTAACCAATGTTGTGCATCCTGGTCTGTCAGAGAAAACACTTGAGTATTTCCCCAGGATCTCGTTGATCTGTTGACGCTGGTCTTTGGAGAGCTCCACACTTAAATTTACTTGGTCTATCCCTTCTCTTTCAACACTTAAGGGATATTCCAGAGGAGTTTCTATTTCGGGATCTCCCACCGCATCTTCAACAACCGCTGTACAGACTATGTTTTATACTTCTTTTCTAACGCGTCTTCATGTCTCTTGACGTATAGCTTTAGCATATTAGCATGAAATATGCTCAACTTACCATTCATGTCGATTTTATAGTCCATTTCACCTTTGACCTCCTTAACCTCGTAGGGACCTTTCCACTGAACTAATTGTTTGTGCTATTGGGAAGAAGCACTAACACCCGATTGCCCACAACGAATTTTATATTACGCGCCTTACGATTGTAGTACTTGGCATACTTACGACTCAATCTTAAAAGTTCTTCATGCGCCATCTGATAAGTGCTGTCAAGCTTCTCGCGCAAGTCAAGCACGTACTGGTAAGGAATTTTTACTTCGTCGTCGGTGACATCGCCTGCCCACAGTTCATGCAGGATTCGCATAGGGCTTCGAGTCATTCTCCCGTACAACAATTCAATAGGCGAGGACCCCAAACATTCTCGTGGAACCTCGCGATACGCGAATAGAACATCATTCAAATAACGGTCCCAGTCTTGCGGACTCTCCGCGAACATTCGCCGTAACATTGCTTTCAGGGTATCATTACATTTTTCCACCAGACCGTTAGACATGGGATGGTACGGTGTCGTGTTCAGTTGTTTGATGGACAACAACTAATTTCACTCATGAGGTCGGAAGTGAATTGGGCTCCGCAATCCGTAAGTATTTTTTTTCCGGTACCCCTACCCTGCTAAATATATCAACTAGCGCTTCGGCCACCCGTTCCATTTCAATGCTTGGCAACGCTACAGCTTTAGGGTACCTGGTTGCATAATCCACAAGTGTAAGAATATACATGTTTCTCCTATCGGTTACAGGTATTGGCCCAACAATTGCCACCGCCACCCTTTTAAATGGTGAGTGTATTAAAGGCCACTGTCCCAGGGGAACTCGTGAAACCTTCCCCTTAGATATACTTTTCTGGAACACTTCACAAGACCGACAATACTGTGTGACGTCACTGTTAGCACCAGGCCAGTAGAATTCAGCCAGCACTCTACTGGTGGACTTGCCTTAGCGAGATGGGTCGCCATGTTAGACTCGTGCACAGCTGTCAGTCCACAGGATCTGTATTTGTGGGGCAAAACCAAATTGCCAATAGTTCCTACCGTCTTGTGTGGTAAACTCCCTGTGGATTAACCCATTCCTCCGTACAACCTTTGAGCTGCCGCCAACCTTTCAGCGTTAAATGGCGTCAAACGCGATTTTGACTGCAATCGATTTCACGGATTCGTGACGCTCTTGCTCTCGTATGAATTCGTCATTCTAAATTCTGTCGATAGATTCGGGAACTTTTTATGTAACGCGTTTTTCTCTTGCCGGGCTTCCGCTCGCGTTTCAACTGCCTGAGCTAACGATATTCTAAAATTTTCCATGTTCGGAAGACGGGAACCATAGACATTGCCAATCGTCAGATCGTAAATCGGGTTATCCTTGCAGAGGGCATCGACTGTTCCAGTCAAGAATGTAGTTTCAATCTCGACTCATGCGACGGTTATGCTATCGAACGTCTGATGAGTAACATGCAAGGAGACTCCCACCCGACTATATGGCTATCCTTCACGAGACTACCCTTGATAACCACACTTGTACAACCAGTGTAACGCAAAACCGTGACCTCTTGACCTTTAACGGCACCTTTCGCTGTTGGTATTCGCGCTTCAGGAAAAAGACACGTACCGAGTGATGGGATGCCTCATTTGACCTGAACAGTTCCAGCGGACCAGTTTTTGTTCTCTATAGCCACGGCTATCTTGTGTATAGGATCCTTATTTTTAGGACACTTTTCCTGTACATGACCCCATTCGTTACATGCATAACACTATGCCCTGACGACCTGTATCCTTACCAGACCTACTTACCTCAGTCGATTTCACGGGCTCTCTAGGCATCGAGTTCCATAAAATGGTTTTGAAACCACATTCTGAGTTCCACCATGAGCTTCGGAAAAGTAATCTTCCTGCTTAGCCGTGTCTTGAACGCTGAAAATGCTTTCTCTTTCACAAATTGGTTCAATTCCCGACCAATTATACTCAACAATTTATCTCTGAGCAAGAAATCATTCAACCTTTAAACGTTTTCTGCACTTACCATATTCAATCCATCGTTGGAAATAATTAGTAATTCTGACAATAAACTGACCAAAGGTTTCTTCCTTCTCGGGTTTGCTGTACCTGAACTTTTTACGAAAACCCTGCTCAGTCAACTCGTACCTTTTCAGAAGTGCTTCATTCAGAACGTCGTAATTAAGCACATTGCTTTTGAGAAGTCGCGAGTATATATCCAACGCTTTACCTTTAAATAAAGCACTGAGATGTAAAGCCCAATCATCTCGACCCACTTCTGGTTCTCTGCACATCGCTCAATCCGATGGATATAACTATCCATGTTATCTTTTCCGTCTTCGAAGTAAAGGTAATTTGGGGCCCTTTAGCTTGCTCGAGGCAGAGTCTTGTTCCCCTTTTATAGCTGTTAATAACTCTAATTGTCTGTCATAATCGTTTTGCTTATTTCTTTCCTCAACCTCTTTAATCTCTAATCTTGCCTGCTTTTCTAATGCCAATCTTTCCTTCTCTGATTCCCTTCCTTCCTTTTCAAGTTATTTTGCCATTTATAATCTTTCTTCGGCTTCCCTTTCTGATTCCCTTTTTTCCCTCTCGAATTGTTTTACCATTTCTACTTTTCCTTCTTCGGCTTCCTTTTCTAATGCCAGTCTTTCCTTCTCTAATTCCCGTTTTTCCCTTTCAAGTCGTTTTGCTATTTCTATCCTTCTTTTCCCTGCTTCCCATTTGAGTTGGTTTTCCATTTCCAATCTTTCCTTTTGTGATTCCCTTTCCTTGGACCTTTCATCCCTTTCCCTGGCTTGTTCTTCCTGAATACATTTTCTCAGACTTTCTCTCTCATACCCAAGTTATTTACCTAAATCAGCTAAGTCCTTATGTGATGGCATGATTGTTAGGTGATAAAGATCCCTCATCTATATAAACTTGTACACTAGGTGTTAAAGGACGTCACACTACCATTATCAACCTTATATTTGCTATCAAGGCAACATAAGCAAAACAAACATATATATGTATGGATCCCATCACCCAGAAAAAGCGGACCAAAGAGAAAAAAAAAAAATACGTACCTGTGAAGATGGACTTGTTAGATAGGTCACAGTTGCATATGGTCGCACACAAGATGTCGGTAATTCATTGAAACCGAATGGATTTTTGAACTGACACAATGTGCGCAAAAAATAAATATTCACTACAATGCATACCCATGTAGACTCATAAACCCACCCACTACATATGATACAAGACCACCATACCGAACATGTTATGAAAATACAGATTCATATACGATAAAAAGAATATGAATATGGTTTATACGTCTGCCATACATATAATGAAAAAATATGATTCACAGAAACATACGATACAAAGGAATAAGCACGAGTGCGATTCACAGAATCATGTGAAACAAAGAAGAATAAGTATGGTTCACACAACCATACGATACAAAAAAAGTTAAGTATGGTTCACGCACAATCATACATCTGTGTGAACACATCACAGTGTATTCTGCCCTTATCCAGGGTTCGGAATTCACATCGCTATTTCTTGGCCTTCTCCAGAATCCGGAATTCACACCCGTTTTCCTTGGCCTTCTCTAGAATCCGGATTTTCTATTCAACAATTCCCCTCATGTAACAAATACACTTTCGGTTGAAATGGCTTTGCTGCCACACTGCAGGTCATGGTCTCACCATTCTGGCTCTTCTAGCCCATCCATCCACCCATCCAGCTATAATATACCATGCTGGGCATAATAAATAAACTAAATGCAGAGAGGAAATCCATAAATACCTGCTACCACATTGTTTTACTTCAAAATAAAGCCCTTAAAAATAAATTGTAACAGACCAACAATGTTCCAGTGTTTTAAATGTTAAGAATGACAAATAGAGAGAGTATATTAAAGGAGGCATTTGAAAATATATA
>JAECUM010037123.1:0-21404 GCA_016617855.1 Megalonaias nervosa
AACTAAAATATATTTCTGAATAAATATAAAGCTATTTCTGAATTAATATATTTCTGAATAATATAAATATAATAAAATATAAAAATATATTTCTGAATAAATAAAAATATATTTATGAATTAATATAAATATATTTTGAATTACTATAAATAAATAAATAAATGAATAAAAATATATTTCTGAATAATATAAAAATATATTTCTGAATAAATATAAAGATATTTCTGAATTAATATGTTTCTGAATTAATATATTTCTGACTTAATATAAATATATTTCTGAATTAATATAAATATAAATAAATAAAAATATATTTCTGAATTAATATATTTCTGAATTAATATAAATATATTTCTGAATTAATATAAATATAAATAAATAAAAATATATTTCTGATTTAATACATTTCTGAATTAATAGAAATATATTCCTGAATACATATAAAAATATATTTCTGAGTTAATATATTTCTGAATTAATATAAATATATTTCTAAATTAATATAAATATAAATAAATAAAAATATATTTCTGAATTAATACATATCTGAATTAATATAAGTATATTTCTGAATAAATATAAAAGTATATTTCTGAGTTAATATAAAGATATATTTCTGAATTAATATATTTCTGAATTAATATAAATATATGTAAATATAAAAATGTATTTCTGAATAAATATAATATAATATAAATATTAATATAGATATGTATTTCTGAATTAATATATTTCTGAGTTAATATAAAAATATATTTCTGAATTAATATTTTCTGAATAAATATATACTTATATTTCTGAGTTAATAAAAATATAATATAAATAATATAGAAATATATTTATGAATTAATAAAAATATATTTCTGATATATTTCTGAATTAATATAAATAAATAAAACTATATTTCTGAATAAATATAATATAATATAAATAAATAAAAATATATTTCTGAGTTAATATATTTCTGAATTAATATTTATAAATATAAAGATATATTTCTGAGTTAATATATTTCTGAATTAATATAAAGATATATTTCTGATTAAATATTTATAAATATAAAAATATATTTCTGAATTAATAAAACTATAATATAAATAATATAAATATATATTTATGAATTTACGAATTAATAAAAATATATTTCTGATATATTTCTGAATAAATATAAATAAATAAAAATATATTTCTGAATTAATAAAAATATAATATAAATAATATAAAAATATATTTATGAGTTAATAAAAATATATTTCTGGTATATTTCTGAATAAATATAAATAAATAAAAAATATATTTCTAAATTAATATAATATAATATAAATAAATAAAAATATATTTCTGAATTAATATAGGTATATAAAGATATATTTCTGAATAAATACAAAAATAAACAACAGCTATGATGATCGGTCTACCATTCCACGGGGTCCCTTTATTGCCAGTAAATGTCCTAAGAGTCCTTTCATTGGTGCCTTTGTTATGGCACCTTTCATTTGGAAGACCTTTTCTTCATGGTTAAGGTCTCTCTTATGACCCACAAGCACCTCGTCTGGCGAACATTCTTTCTGAATGTCCTTGGGTGGTGAACCCTTCAGCGAGGTCACAAAGTCACGAGCTCTAGTTGTCTATTTTGGGGAAGTTGTAGTTTTTCATGTACACCCCACCCCCAAATCAAACCCCGGGTGAGTGCAAAACACACTCACCACGTTGTTTGACGTGGCGAGAGGAGGTGTACACAGGGGAACTTCCCCAATTATATTAGAAAATTGGCATCCCAGGGCCAAACCACCGACAGTGTCAGTCATGGGGTTCGAACTCAAGACCTCTAGTATGAGAGCCAGACGCGCTAACCACTACACTATGAGCTTCGGTTATAAATATATGTTTACAAAATAATTATATAATTACCTAGCCCTGACTCTGTCAACGGCGATAAGTATATTTCAAAGTCATGTGAACTGGATCCGATCCCGACGTCACTGCTGCTAGAGTGCTTGGATCCAATACTGCCTTCACTAACTGATGTTATTAATACCTCTCTCTCAACTGGCGAATTCCCATCATTTTACAAAACTGCCATTGTAAAGCCTCTGCTGAAGAAACCAACACTCGACCATAATGATTTAAAGAACTACCGCCCAGTTTCTAATCTGCCATTCATGTCAAAAATCTTAGAAAAAGTTGTTCTATCCCAACTTGTATCTCATCTGAATTCAAACAGTCTTTTTAGCAATGTACAGTCTGCATATCGCCCTTGCCACAGTACTGAAACTACTCTTCTGAAAGTAGTCAATGACCTTCTCTCTGCTTTGGATGGCGGAAAGATTACAGTCCTCACTCTCCTTGACTTGTCTGCAGCATTTGACACTATAGACCATGATATATTACTTCACCGTCTCCAGCATGTATTTGGCATTCATGATACGGCCTTACTATGGTTCAAGTCCTACTTGGTCAACAGGACACAAATTGTGTCCGCAAATGGAAAACACTCCAGCCCAGTTGAACTATGCTGTGGTGTTCCACAGGGGTCTGTTCTTGGACCTGTTCTCTTCATTCTATACACTCAGCCACTCTCAAGTGTCATAGATCATCATCCAGTGTCTCACCAATTGTATGCTGATGACACCCAAATATACAAATCTAGCCATCCAGCTGAAGTTGAAGCTACCATCCAAGGCGTAGAGAGGTGCATTTCCGATGTGAAATCATGGATGACATGTAACAAGCTGCAGATGAATGATGATAAAACTGAAGCCATCCTGATTACAACACAAAGACTTTCTCATTCACATCCTTTACCTCAGACAATAAATATCAGCAACACCAACATTAAATTCACACAGTCAGTACGAAACCTCGGTGTCACTCTCGACAGTACTCTCTCATTGCATCAACATGTCATGAACATATGCAAGGCTGCATATCTTGAGCTGAGACGAATCAGTTCCATTCGCAAGTATCTTTCAGTTGATGCCACTAAAACACTTGTGTGTTCCTTAGTACTTTCAAGACTGGACTATTGTAACTCAATTCTGTCTGGTTCGTCTCAATATCTACTTCAGAAACTTCAAAAAGTTCAAAATACAGCTGCTCGAATCATCCTTAGAGTACCACGATCAGAGCACGCCTCTCCCCTGCTCTGTACCCTACACTGGCTATCCATACGATCCAGAATTAAACACAAAATTTGTTCTCTGTGCTACGTTTCACTGACGGGCTCCAGTCCAACATACCTATCTGACCTCACCCATGTGTACACACCTGCAAGATGCTTACGCTCCTCTTCTGACACCCGTATTCTCATCATTCCCACTATGAAGATGAAATCATATGGACAACGCTCTTTTGCATACCAGGGCCCAGCAACGTGGAACGAATTGCCCACTGCACTTAGACACAAAGACACAGTGATCTCATTCAAGAGCGCTCTTAAAACTCACCTATTTCAACTGCAAGAACAGACTTAAAGACCTAATAATGTATCCTTGCCTTAAATATTTACAGCATATTTTCTGTTTCTACTTTCGTGGTGTTTGTTTTTAATTTTGTAATCATATCATTATATATGTTTTTTAAGTTTTGTCAAATGTTGTAAAGCGCTTAGAGCTTCTAAAGATTAGGCGCTATACAAAGTCCTCATTATTATTATTATTATTTATTTACAGCCCTCAAAGCTGACATCACTGTTTTTTTTTAAATCTGGAAGTTTGCCTTGATTATCTATGCTTGTCCAAATGTTTGAAATATACTTTATTGGGCACAAAGTCATGTTTTTACAAGGACAACACTCCCTTTGAGGTTCCTGGAATTTTATATTATTTCATATTATGTAGTGCTCCTTTTAAATATCATCCAAGTATGTGCAACTACTGACATATTTAAGAGCATGGCTGTTAAGAATTACAGTGGAAGGAGATGGTAATTTGAAAGAAGCTGACTGAAAGACCATGCATACAGACTTTTGTGTATATTAGATGTCATTCTCAAATGTTTAATATCATCAATAACTTCCTTAAACCAAGATGGGAATTCATTTGGAACAACACTGGAATTCAATCGGAATACCCTATACTTCTTGACATGTGATAGAACTTTTAGGAAACTTTTAGGGATTTAATACACAATACTGTATGTTCTTTTTAAATGTTCACTTTGTATTATTGAGAAACAAATTATCTGTTGAACTTTATAAAACTTGTTGGTTTTCTCATTATTCTGTTACTTAGTTTAAGACACTAAAGTCGTAACATATGGAAGGAACTGGCTCATTATTCTGTTACTTAGTTTAAGACACTAAAGTCGTAACATATGGAAGGAACTGGATACTGCACTTCCCCCATCACTACATAGTATGATTGTTTGCCAATGTTAACTAGAGTATGAAGTATGTAGGAAGGTATTTGATTGTCAAGCAACCTTTAAAAGAGTGTCCGATGATTGACCACATCACATGCCTGACTGGCATCTAAAAGAATGCAAACCATGTTCTACATAATAGTTGAGCTTCCTTAAAGGCATCAAGGCAAAAGTCTGTTGAATGTCGTTTTCCAAACCTAAAATGATTATCAGAGATGTGACTTCAACTTGCTGTAGTACAATACATTCAAATATTTCCTAAATAATTGTCATTAAGAGCACAAGGTCTATAATTAGCTTTGTCTACCAGGTTACCAATTTTATTTTACATTGGCAGGATAATTGTAACTTGAAGCAGTAACAAGATTTTCAAATTAGCTGCTGTACAGGACATACTTGATGTCAGATCATTTTCATTTTCGACCATACTTCATTAACGACCAACAAGACATCATAAGAAATCTTCCAGAAAGAAACCCGTGTTAACATGACTTTCTGTTTTTGAGGAGTGAAGATAAAATGTTTTTCAAGATGGCTGCTATGGTGACCATATTGGATATCAGACTTGTACCATTTCAATTTGGGGCAAACTAGACATCATAAGAAGCCTTCTGGTGAAAGCACATTAAAGACATGACCAGAAGTGAAAAAAAAGATTGTTAAGACAGCCATTGTCAATGTCATTTTGGAAGTCATGTCACCACCTTCATTTAGAGCCAACTAGATATCACAAGAAAACTTTCCATGAAAAGCTAATGCTAATATGACCATTCATTCAGGCGTAGTGATGACAAGACTTTCAAGATGGTTGCCGTGATACATATTCGACTTCAAATCAGCACCATTTTCAATTAGGACCAACTAGACATAATAAGAAGTCTTTTAGTGAAAACCCTATGTTGATATGACCATCCAATCAACAGAAGTAGCAATAACAAGATTTTCAAGATGTCCACTGTCTGAGTGGCGCATTATCATTAAGGACCAACTAGACAATGGGATGAACAAATCATAATGTTTCATGGCAATCCGCCAAGTAGTTTAGAAGAAGCAACATTAACAAACTTGTGCTTATGAACTGTTGGATGACGGACAACAGACCATAGCTTTTCTGGCCTATGTCCAATAGATTTCAAAATTGCTGTAACAGCCTGACTATTTAATTAAAACCTCAACATATATGCATATACTCTACTGTACAAATTTGTTACCCAAATTGACTTTGTCCACATTCAAGATGCAACTGTTGCAAGGAGTGAGTACATAAAATATCACCAAAATTTTAGAATTAAAAGCTTCCAAGATTTCTGTTGGAAACGTCCCACACCATTATGGCCATTTCATTATTCTTCAAAAGAGCAACTTGTATCTGTGCATTCATGCAACTATGCAAACCCAATGCCATACTTTTAACATTGCTTAAGCCTTCATCCTAGTATCATGATAAAATGGAAGGCTTAAGCTATGTTAACAGGATTTTCTAATATTTTCTCTTTTATGATATCACACCTCTGAGACTTGAACACACTTCAAGAAAATAGGTCAACAGTTTCAATCAATAGGCTTATCTGAAGTCCAGTATCCATAGCTGTTACATACATCTAAGAATGTAGGAAAGATCAAAAATACCACATTGACACAAATACTATGAACAAACAAGAGATTCCTTTTTTGTTGCACCTGCCTTTTATGTTGTTAGAAAGTCAAAACACTTTAACATTGAGCTTAAGCTGAAAGAACTTTACACGAATCCTGGAGACTGATAGATCTTCTGGCCAAAAGAATGTAAAAAAAAAATCTTTGGTATTCTTGAGAAACTACAATATACCAGATTTAGTAACACAAAATAGTCTTACATGTTAGAGTTAATATACTCATAAGATACCTGTATGTGCAGCACAAAACTGTTTGACCTTAAACCTGATTTAATGGACAAAAGATCACTGAAACTTTATTACCTCTGACAATGTCAAGATGTACCCAGAACTCACATGCCTAGTTTGTCAAGAGGACCCAACATCATTCTCCTGCCTTACATAACCTAACAGCATGTTTCAATTGTATTTATAAGAATATAACATTCAAATTATCTCCTGACTTTTATATATTACTAGTCTGCCTATTTTACTAATACAAAAAAAAAAAATCAGAGAGCTACATGCATAATTAATATGCACAGATCTTGATTCTACAAATATATTTACCAAATCTTATCAATATCAGGTGAGAAATAAGTCTCTAGAGAAGTTGCATGCTCAGCAAATTTGATGCAAGATCACCTAAGGAACGTGGAAAGATCTCATTTGTTATAGAACCTAATAACCTGATAAAATAAGCTTATTTGAGTCTCCAAAGTGGTAAGAATACCAGCCCATTAGATTCAAATTATTAGTTCATTAATATGTACAGATCATGCCTATATGCAATCTCTTCCAATATCCTGATGATAAAAGACTATTTAACTTGAATTAAAATTTTATCACAAAGTAAATAGTGTAGACATGCTCAGCCAATAAGCTGCAGGAACACATTATTTGTAAATTTTGTGAAATATGGCCTCTGGTGTGGCAACAAATTCAGCCAATCTGATGAAAAATCATCTCATTAATATGCATGGATCTTACTCCCTATCAAACTTGTCTGACATTTTGATAATACAAGTAAATATTCTGTGTTTGTTCCTATTTATATAAAAGCATGTAAAGCAATCTGGTTAACATCCATACAGTAATTATGTGACCAAACTGGTGTTTTTGACATTGGTTCAGTTTCTCTGAAATCATGAAGAATTTGAACCATGACTCCACACAATGCTTCTATTCTACATTTTACTGAATAATGGAATTTTCATGCTGCCCACTTTTGCTGTTCCTTACATCTATGTTAACTACAGCTCCATGGCCGATACTAGGATGGGGGGGGGAGGGAGACAACCAAGGATATATCTGAACAACACTTTTTAATTTTATAAAAGAAAACTTTTGTTTGTACAAGAACTAGGAAAGGCCTGGGTGTTTCTTACCCCAGGGCCCATGATTGCTCTCTATGGCCATATACAGCTCATATGTTCTCAATGTCCCATGTTTTCACTTCATTGTAGATGTTAAAATATCATTCCAGATTTTACCAGCTACTTGCACTCTCAATCAACTGAGCTGAAGAAGTTTTGTCTTCCTCTCATTTTACTTCATTATTCAACAGCAGGCATACTGAAATACTGGTAGACACCACTTGTATCAAACCACTGTTGACCATCTATGCTTCTATGTTAAAGCTTGTAACTCAATTCTTGATTGTGATGTAGATGAGCAATACCTTGGCAGTTGTGACTTCAATTCCTGTAGAGTGTTACGATCATGTAAAGGTTAATCACTGCCAATCCTTCCAATGTCAAGTGGTTTTCTTAGACTTCTCACATTTCTTCCATCCCAAACCACCTGAAGTGATACCTGGGTTATTAGGATATCTCGTTCAACCTGCTGGTTGTTATCAAATAAGAATGAAATCATATAATTTAACCGTAAATTCTCTCAAATGAATAAACTTTCTAATGTTGTTGAGAAACCTGTGAAGGTAGGTAAAACTCCCAACACAAGATAATTCAAAAGTAATTTTAAAGTTTTCTCTATTTCAGACATTAAATCTGGCAATTAGAGATAAAGCCAAAAACCTAAATTCCCTTTATATACCATACTGAAAATTGTAGAAGTTTTTATTGACCAAAACTGAAATCCGCCAATTAGGTCAAATTTGTCTCGTTTGTTATATTTGTTATATACAGCAGCCATATTTTTTGGTGAATCAGCATAACTTCAACAACTTTCAATGCTACAAGTAAATTTTAGTACAGAAACTGGTCAAGCAGTTCCCGAGAAAAAAAATTCAGCTTTGGCGATTTTCTTTTTAAGATTTTTGTGCTTTGTAGTACAGTAACACAAATAGATTTAGAGCTGAGGTAATTGCAGTAAAGTCCCTTGTCCAAGGACACACCATGGTAGCTGACTCAGGCTGGTCTGGTGGTAGGATTCAAACCTACATCCTTTTCGCCTTGAGACCAGCAAGCTAACCACAGGCTATTGTTACTAAAAGCAACAGTAACTTATACCAATAAGCATCTCTCTGTGCAAAAATTACTCATATTTGTAAGGTCTAATGATAAAAAAACTTTGATGACCAGTGTTAGCTTGGTTTAAAAGAACAATAAAAAGGATGAAAATACTTTCTTACTGTAAAGCTGTTGAGAGAAAACAACTACATTAAGAAACACACTACAGGATCTATTCTAGGATGTGTGATGGCAGCATTCAGGCTTATTTCTAAACAAAAGTCATGACTTTCCATCAAGATGGAGTAGCAATACGACCTCAAGGTCACTACTGTGACCATAATGGATATCAGATCTGTACAAAATTTTTATTTCAGACCAACTCGACAAATTATTTAAATACTGACATTCATATCTCAAATAATAAATTTAGCATCAATGTTTCATTTTGATGTTTGACTTTCTTGCCTACACAAAATTAGATAACGTTTCCCACCGTAAAAGAAAGCCAGTGTTTAACATTACCTATCAACATGGTCATGAACATGCCCACTTGACATCATGCTGAATGAGATCTGACTGGAAAACTGCACTTCATCGCACTAAACTGAGATATCAGTGCCAAAATTTAAATAGCTCACTGAAGTGGGGATGTCCTCCCTTGTTTTTAGATGTGTTGTTATATACACATTGATAGACTGATATATACAAGTCCCTGAGTATTCAAGTTACAATGTCATTTCTTGATCAATGGAGTATCTTGAAATAATTATCTCTATGAAGATATCAGGCATACGATTGTTAAGAACAGCACTCACTTTAAGAAAACACTCAAATAAATGTTACAACACCATTAACAAGATGAGAAATGGTTCAATTTGGTGAGGATGTCTACTCTAATCAGGCCATTTTAGGTAACAGCAACTTTTCATAAAACAATATAGAGGGTAGTTTCTCAATATAATGAATTAAACTAATTTAATATTTAAGTATTGGAAATATACTGACAATTTATGACAAAAAGTGAAATAACGTTTGTACTGTCTATGAGAACTGGCAAGATGCCATATGCTGGTAGCCAAGTTTTGCTAGTAGCAAAATGACTTGTCAAGAGGCAAAAGTCAAGAGGCAAAAGTATCTCTGGCAATCCTCTTTTCAGAATTCTCAGTAGGGAAAACTTTCTACAATATTTTTCACAAATAGCAAACATCAAATTTGCTACTTTCTTCTGAGTATTTCAAACCCTGAAATTAAGGAAAATATGTGGATGCAAGAAACACAAAATTTTATCAAATTTCTCCCTGGATTAAATCCAATGTAAAATCCAGATGAGAGTGATATATTACTACAATTGGTGACCCACTACAATTGGTGACCCACAAACACTGTTTATTTTCATTCTGCACTTTCACTATGATCTAATCTAACTTCAATATGAAGAGCTGTTTTATTTAAATAGTTTGATTAGTCTTCTATTTGGACAAAAATACATGAATGGTTCTTCCATCTGGACTGGCCTTTACAAATACATGAACAATTATTACATTTAGACTGGCCTTTACAATACATGATCATTACTTCCATTTGGATTGTCTTTTACAAATACATTAATAAACCTTCCATTTGGATAGCCTTTACAAATACTTCAACAGTTCTTCCATCTGGACTGGTCTGTACAAATTCATGAACAGTTCTTCAATTTGGACTGGCCCTTACAAATGCATGAATGGTTCTTCCATCTGGACTGGCCTTTACAAATACATGAACAGTTCTTCCATTTGGACAGGCCTTTACAAATACATGGATAGTTCTTCCATTTGGACTGGCCTTTACAAACACATGAATTGGCTGGTTCTTCCATTTTGCATTGGCCTTTACAAATACATGAACAGTTCCATTTGGACTGGCCTGTACAAATATATGAACAGTTCCCCCATTTAGACTGGCCCTTACAAATACATGAACAGTCCATTTGAACTGGCCTTTACAAATACATGAATTTAGACTGGCCTTTGCAAATACATGAATGGTTCTTCCATTTGGAATGGCCTTTACAAATACATGA
Organism: Megalonaias nervosa; assembly: GCA_016617855.1. Lineage (NCBI taxonomy): Eukaryota > Metazoa > Mollusca > Bivalvia > Unionida > Unionidae > Megalonaias > Megalonaias nervosa. The sequence goes on from JAECUM010037123.1 coordinate 10,473, forward strand.
ACAGTTCCATTTGGACTGGCCTTTACATATATATGAACAGTTCTTCCATTTAGACTGACCCTGACAAATACATGAATGTTTCTTCCATTTGGACTGGCCTTTACCAATACATGAATGTTTCTTCCATTCAGACTGGCCCTTACAATACATGAATGGTTCTTCCATTTGGTCTGGCTTTATAAATATATGAATGGTTCTTCCATTCAGACTGGCCCTTAAAGTACATGAATGGTTCTTCCATTTCGACTGGCCTATACAAAACTTTTAACAGTTCTTCCATTTGGACTGGCCGTTAAAAATACATAAATGGCTCTTGGCCTGGCCTTAATAAATATATGTACATGAATGGTTCTTCCATTTAGACTGGCCTTTATAAATATATGTCCTTGAAAGGTTCTTCCATTTGGTTTGACCTTTGCAAATATATGAATGGCTCTTCTATCTGCACTATGCTTCTACAAAAACATGAATGGTTCAATTTCTGGTCACTTTTATTGCTCTTTGCATATAGAACAGGAACTAAAATGCCGATTGAAACTGAGAAGAATACATAAAAAATTATATTGGAGAAAAGATAAACTTTATTGCATAACAAAATCATTTAATTCATATAAATACTGATTGTACTTTATAAATCCCTTGCCAGTACAAAGTTATGAACAATTTATATACAAAGTGCAGTGTATACAAAAACAAAAAGGAATGGTGTTGCATTTTACATTATTTTGATCTTTTGTTTGAGCCAAATAAAATCTAAAAGTTCAATACAATAAAATACATACAGTGTTGACAACTTAATTCAGTGTTAGAAATTTATCATGGACTCGGAAATACAACAAAATAGGATTCCTTGCTCATCAATTAGTAATGTCATACCTGGCTACCAGTAATTTTACAAAGTTGCATCCATCCAAACTGCAGTTTTAAAATATTGGGTCTCCAAAAAACACATCTTCAAATTATGAGCAATGCCTACATCTTAAGAGTACCATCTGACTATTGATTCTATAGCAGAGCCAAGTCTGTACTCCAGATAATATCAAATGTGCAAAATTAATAACTTTCCAGCTTAAGTCTTACACGAACAGTAGTATTGTGCCAATAGTGTTTAATCTAATAAAAATCCCACCTTTTTCCATCATGCCAAGTTAATCTGTTTTTGTAACTCGAGGTGTAATTACAGCAAATGTTAAACCACTTTAGCTAAGTACCACATGTATATGAAAAACAAAAGCTTTAAAAAATGGATTGACTGATGGTGAAGAACTTAATATGCTACAAGTTCTTACCAAATTATACTGAACACAAGAAAGGATTCAAGTCTTCAAATATTTAGGTTACAGAAAACTAGTCAGCACCATCAAATATTTTCTGAACTAGCATACATGCATTCTGAACAGTTTATTTTAGATATCAACCTTTGCAACATGGAGATATTAACAAGAAACCACTGAAAATACAAATATACAGATACATTGCAAGTCCCTCAGTTCATTTACATTCATTTACATTTAAGAATTAATCTGGGATCTGTAAATCATACTGAATGTATTCTGATTCAGTCTGTCATTTACATAATGATTCAAATTTTTTTTTACCAAATGTGATTATTAACAAAACTGTAAGCCAAGGGGCAAACTCCAAATTGTCTTATAAAAGTTTTTGCTCTGTTGTATACCAAATGAATTCATGGATATAATATAGTCTATGACTGAAAATTGTTTAGTAACCAGAGCTGCTGCTTACTGCTAAAATGCATCAAAAATTTCAAGAATGGAAGAACATGCTACATGAATAATACATCATGATATCAATCCAGTGTTCAGTGCACAAGTTCAAAATGGACTAAAACAAGGTCTCAATGATCCACAGAAGAAACATTTGGTTACATATACTCTGGGACAGCATTGAGCAAACATGTCATTATTTCAACAGCATTAATAACATTCTACATCTAGGAATATGAAAACAAAGCATAAGAAAACCAGCAATCATTAACCCTGTTAAAGGCTCCTTTAAGAGTGATTGGCAATCACATAGCTTGGCACAGGAATATTGTATTTTTACCATCTTACCACCCTCTGTTGTATTTCAGAAGTGTGTAACCTCATAAGGAGACCACTCTATCTTTTCATTAACTTTAATTTTATCTCATTAGTTCAACAAACACACTACTACATAAACTTCTCTATGACAGTTGCACACATACTTATAAATCTTGCCAATTTATACACATCACAAGACAGGGGTGACAATATGCACAACTCCTGTATCATCCCTGTCTGCCTGTGCAGAGACTTCCTCATCTTTTATGAACATTCATAAACTTGCTTAACCATTCACTGCAAGCACAAGTAAAATTTTCTTTCAGTGGTGACCCAACATGAACTTACACACTGCTTGCATATGCCACTCAATGTTTTCTTCCAAACTGAGACACTTGTGTATCAGGAAAATGGGCGCTTTCATCGACGTATACAAGAGTGTAACATTGTATTGTTGATAACTTATTTTTATTTGTACAAGCTCATGAACAATGATAAAATCTGTCACATGTGATAAAAAATGTAACAGACTGTTGTCTGTGGATGGTGATGATAATTCACACAATAAGCCAAATAACATTTTGCTTAAATTTTATTATGGATTAACAAAATACATTCAAAACTTTATAATCTTTACAAACTCTTAGATCCATAGTATGTTGATTTTCTAATTAATACACACTGCAATGATACAAGCTCAGAATTTCATCTTTTTCAACAAAATCTGAACAAGTATCAAAATGTTTGGATTAAATGGACAAAAGTTTGAACATCAATTTAAAGCTTAGTATTTTAAAACAAATTGGGCTAAAAATTCATAACAGCATATTCCACTGGCTGCTAGACCTGAATGAGAGAAGTGCTGCAGACAAAATGCATTACTTGTGTGTGGTCACAATGCTATGTGTGCATTCCTAAACACTCATTGTTAAATTGTATCAAGTTTTCTATAATAAATAGTACAAATTCAAATGATGGACTTGCATGAACATAATGTAGCTTGAATGTGCATACTAAGTGAACAGAAACATGGGAAAACAATGCAATGGCAGAGTTAATGCATCCATTTCACAATCTCATATAGCAAATTCAAGAACAATTGAGTCTGATCTTTAAATGTTATCAAACCTTGTAACACAGATGTTAAAACTAGGGTTTTGTTTTCTCCAGAAATCTTTTGCATGACTGCTTTAAATACATTATTTTTTAAGACAAGAATGTAAAAGGTCCATCTTGTCACTACTGACTTCCATTAAACTTATCATTCGAGTCCTATATATGCAACCCTGCAAGTATTTCAAAACTCATCTGACTTGTGTCACTTGTTACTAGCAGTTTTTATAAAAATATTTTGCATGTATTGTTTGCACTAATTGTGACTCTGTAAGCTAACTTCACCTGAATCCACAGAAGCCCTGAGAAGTATATTGGGTTTAAAGTGACAGATTGATTTATAAAATTGATGCGATGATTTTGTCTGACACAATTCAATCACTTAAGAATCCAACACAAATTTTAATAAGTAAAACATTTATCATTGATACTCGCTTACAAGTCAGATAAATACATCAAACTGCAGAGAGCAAGATCTACTGTCACATGATGGGCTGACAGATCTGGTCTATGCAGTTTGTTGAGAGCAATCAATATTTCAGACAGCACAGACCCTGATCTGCTATGACTGCAGACCAGAGCCTACATTCTCTTGCATTTGGATAAAATTATTTGGGAGTATTTACAGTAAATGTGGAAAATAATGGCTCTGTGCATAATCTTGAGTAACTGAAACATTGCATATATCTAATTCCGCATGCATCCATTGTTTGTAAGCTCAAAACACTGATTTCCATATATTCATTACCAAACTACTCTCTTTTCCAATTGACCAATGTTACATTCTGTAGGTTCATAATACACAACACATTTTAAGCACATGCTATTTAATAGGTACTCTACACAGACACCACAAAAACCCATGCAAATAGATACAACTTTGTTTTATCAGTCTTGTCTCTTGCAGTGTGTGCTTGAAAGTAACTGCCTGATGATGTATTACAATCCAAATATATGACAGCCTCATTCTTCCTGAAATGGGCTAAGTGTTGATCTGACCTCATTTCCTATAAGGGAAGTACACATTTCCAGGCAGTGGCAAAATGAACTTGTAAAGTAACAAGAATACATGATAAATTATCATTGAGATGTTCATATGGTCAATCTTGGGTTTCAAATTCCTTTTCATCCAACAAGACCTGTTGACATGCAAGCTTCTATACAAAGCACAAGATGCTCGCTTACATGAGAAATGATAGCAATTTTCTTAACAAAATTAGAGAATTCTCATACTGGATGTCCTATTATAAGTTCAGTAAGACCTATTAGGAAATAAAGATTGTTCCAATATGAAAATTAAAAACAGCAAATAATAAATTTCTATTAAATTGCAAGTAGCATAAATTTTTATATCCCTGAAGGACAGAGCTGCAAAAGACCTCTTGGCATTATCTTTTCTAATTAGCAATGTGCCATGGTTTTTATTTTGAATTAGTTTGGTATTCAAGACAACATATACATTACTATCAAAGCATTAATAACATCTCATAAAAAATCAAATGGAAAGAGATGTTTGCTCAGACCATAAAGTCGATTGGAAATCCTTCAGCCATGGGTGAAATTAACCTTCATAGTCATTACACATTGTTCAGTCCATTTCTTTTCTATTTTGTTCAGTGTCAATTTAATTGGAAAGAAAAGTACTATCAGCCTGGGATGCCAACTAGGTATCTTTACAGTCAATAGTCTAGAACAATGGAAAGGCACTCTCTATGATGATGATGACGATGATGATGTAAAATTCATAGCAACTGGCATGTCCTCTTCTCTTTGAATGGGTTCTCCTTCACAGGATTAATCAGAGGGTCAGCTGGCGCATTTCTATTACAATAGTCAATCAGTTCACTTAATGTCCTCGACAAGCGCATGCGGTCCATTTTAGCATTCATTCTAAGGCCTTCAAGTTCGGTACGTTCTTGCTGACCTGGTCAGATTTGTTTTGGTATGGCATGGTGGATGTGAGGAGGGGAAGCAATCAGACACTGAGTGGGTAGTTGGAGACTAGAAGGACCTGTGCAGGGAATACAAAAAGTAAAACAAACTAAATAAGACAGGCAAACAAAGCATGCAACATAAAATATACAACAAACATAACACATGCTAATAAAAACAACATACATTTGTATCAAGGCGTAGTGTATTTATTCTATGATAAGCACATTCTCCAAATTAACAACTTTTTAAAAAATATTCTCTATTATAATTTTTGTTTGACAAGTACATCCTTTACTTTCTGAAAAGTATTAGGCTGGACTGCTGGTCTTATCATTGAAGAAATTTTAGGAATAATGAAAGAAAACACAATTTCTACAGTTTCTGACAATTTCTTTCTGGATCTTTGGTGTCTTGACCTTTTGAACTGAATCATTTATATTTTGGTCCGGAGTTTTTAACTGAATTTATGCTTTGTTCCACCCTGTGGCAGAGTCCATATATTTCATGTAAGTGATACCAGGCATGTAATCCAATATATATATATTTCAGTATTTGTTCCATCTAAAATTTAAGAATTTCTTAAAGAGGGAAGGGAAAATGGGGGCATTTTTAGCAAAGGGTTTCTATGTTAAAGGAACAAAGGCTTTTTTCTTAACAAAGAGGAATTTCTGTGATGAAAAGATTTGATGTCAATAATGCAATGTAGCATTCAATATTTTGGAAGCAGAAACACAAAATATACATTTCTAAGTTTATCTGACATTCATGAAAAGAAAATTAAGTAGAATTAATAAAACTGATCACCAAGTTAGATCCCACTGTTTCATTTTTCATTATTACATGTATCTTCACATACATGGTTCAATATGCATGTGATCATTCAACTGTGACAGTGTGCACAGGACTCCGGGGCACAAATTATCTGAGTCTAATAGTGATTTTTCATCCTGATTTCCCCCAAGTGTGGGAATTCCCCCTCCGGCATTTTCATAGATTTGATTGTCAATTTGACCCACCCACCCTAAAGGAGGGGGGGGAGGCAATTTTTATATTAGAAAAGTATCCCCAGTAGACCCTTAAAATTTCTTTCAACAAGTATGTATACAATAAATGAGTGAATATACAAACTTGCACTTGTCTATCTTCATAATCGGCAAATTGGCAACAAGTGTGTGTGTGTGACAACAATCAGTCTACATTATGTGCATTTGAACTACAACATCAAGGGCATAGCCACCAAGTACAGAAAACTCATGTCACCTTTGCACAACCATGCAAAGTGCAGATGGTAAATTTACCTTGAGCTTTGTTAATATTAATGATTTGTTAATCTCATAGCAAATTGACAGCATACAATTTTTATTTCTTCCCCCATTTTTAAGGGGCAATTCATTACATTGCAAAGGTACTCATGCAATCACATGTCATGGAGAAAACAATGGTCCAAAGGTCAAAAAGATGGATACTGGACCTTGGTCTGAAGGGATTTCTGTCCCAGTTCTCAAAATTACAGATAACAAAAAAGCTGCATTCAAATATCATGAACAACTTGTCAAACTAGAGCTACTTCCATGGTTCACTATGGCGAATTCCCTTGCTTCTAATTATGTTCCGTACTCCCAACTGTAACCTACAGGTTGTAAATCTGATATGTTACATGTATCTTGTCTTTTGCTATCAATGCATGTACATTGTTTGGTTTTTAAAAAAAATATTTGAAATGTCATGGTAATTGCAGTTGGTTAATTTTACCAAAGACCATACCGAGAGACCAAAACTGGGAGGACTTGCATACCTTTATCGCAAAACAATGAAGTGAGCAACCTTCTGCGAGACTTGATCAACTGAACCCCATTGTATGAAAGCTCTTTAGTAGTTATGCTGGTATTGTGGCAGTAATGGCTGTTGTTTGTTATTGTTGCTGTGGCTGCAGTCAGTCTTTTTTTTAAAGAAAACTTTATCATGATCAAGACTGATGTTTATGTAAAATTCATCATGAAAAATACCATTTACCTGATACTCAAACCTTGATTATTTACAAGAATAATTTAAAACATGGTCTTGACCCATATCTAGTAAAACAATTAGTACCATTTGGTTGCCTTGTATTTTGACCTTTTGCCATGGCAGTTGATATTTGTCACTATAAAGAAATAAACTGTATATATTGATATTTACTGTGCCTGAGTATTATTTCTCATCTAAAATAGTACTTCAATATTTTTCAGAACTAACCACAAGCTCTAACATTAATGTCATTGTAGCCAAAAGAACTGAGAAATTTACTAGTCCTACTGAATTTTCACTAGACCTTCCCAAGAACACTGGTGATGACCGATACTGGTTACAAGCGTGGGCTCGTTGGTTAGTTAGTTTCAAGCCCTGATAAGGATGCATATAGTTAAACATCGTCTTGGACCAACAATGTAACACAGGAAAGAAACTACATCATAAATGTGACAACTCTTCTATCAATTGAGATCTGTATGAGGGGCTTCTTCATAAAGATATGCATGCATATGGGACAACAATACATGAAACATAAAGGATTCTGATTACAGCATCTACAGAAGTAAACCATGAAGGATCAAGGGCAGTTCAAGATGGTACAGTGGTAGGTGTTTACAGCCTATGCCTGAATGAACAAGATACTGATATACACCCCACCAACAGCAGAATACATGGATCAATGGATTATTTATGACAAGCAATGCAATAATGAATGTAAATCATTCTTTTTACCTTTATGCATGATCTTTTTATTTTTGTATGTTGCATGATTTATACCATTATGTAGACAGTATTATTGAGAACAACTTTGCCAAATTTCAGCTTCATGGAAGGAATACAAACCAAAAAATATAGCATTTCTTTTAAGTAGCTCCCTCTGTAGAAGTTGGCAACTCAAGTGCTGTCAGCAAGTCTTGGGTTTACAGGTACATAATGTATATACTCGCTTATAATTTGTATCAAACTGCAACCAACACAGATCTCGGTCTGCTGTAGTATAATGAACCTGCAGATCAGGGTCTTTGTTGTTTGTTCTAATTATTACTCCTAACAAACTGCACTGAAACAGATCTGTCAGCGTATTATGCAACTGCAGATCTGGGTTTGTGCATTTTGCAGTTTGACTTGTCTATAAGGGAGTATATATGATACATGATGGCTATCTCTGCCCTAGGTGATCCCTCTATCTGTACTCTGTAGGGGACCGATACTGGTTGGCTCAGGGGATAAAACACTGATTGCTGAGTGCTGAAACCATCTGGTGGCTATACTGGATGTAAGATCAGCACCATTTTCATTTAGGACCAAAAAGACATTATAGAAAACTCTTTTGGTGAAAAAACAACACATCGAAATGACCATCCATTCAGAATAGCAGTAACAAAATTTTCATAATCATTGTCATTGTGGCCATGGATGAAAGTATGACACCATTTCCATTTAGGACCAATCAGATATAAAATCTTTTGTTGAAAATTCATGTCAAAGCTAACATCCATTCTGGAGAAGCAGCAACAGCAAGTAACAAAATGTTCAAGATGGCTACTATGGTAGCAATATTAGATACCACATCAACACCAGTCTTATTTAGGACCAACTAGACACTAGTGGTGCAACGATATACCGGTATAATGCGGTTTGCTGTTCTGGCGATACATACTGCAATATGATTTTCTGTACTGATATATTATTAACGTTCTTGATTTCATCATAAAAATCTGTATGTTCCTCAAATTTTTTCCAATTCATGAACCACATTTTCTTTTTCTCCTAGATGCATGCTTAGCATGAGATTGCAAGAGAATGTAAAACTCATTGCACAGTACCATTATTCAGAGAAAATGTAACTGTGGGTAACATGTCAAGACCATGGGGATATTTCTCCAGTTAAAAATAATTTAGAGATTTTCATTTTGCCTCAGATATTTACGTTCTGTTTGTGTGTGTGTGCGTGTGTGATTTGGATTTTTAACGTAGCTTTAACAACTTTCAGTCATATCGCTATGATACCTGCAGTGTGGCAGTTTATAGTGATGTCTAACACAGGGGCATAATGTTGCAGAGATGTAGCATCATGTCCCACCCAGTCACATTATCCTGACGCCAGTTTGACCAGTCTGAACACTAACTTCATAATGCTGAGCACCAAGCAAGTCAGTTGCTAGTACAAATTATTTAAGTCTTTGGTATGACTTGGCCGGGGGGTTGAACCCACAACCTCCTGTATCTGAGGTGGATGCTCTAACCAGTTAAGACACTAGAGCAGTCCAGTTCTGTTCATAATGATGCTAAATGAACAGCACTCAACAAGAGTCCATGTTTGTAAATATATGAATTTTCCTCTAAAATCATTTATTTTGGTATCCAATGTCCATAAAGTACATACGACAAAGCATGCAACATCAGCTGTAATAAGTGACATTTTAGCTTCAATGAATAATGTGTGTGTGTGTGTGATTTGGATTTTTAATGTAGCTTTAACAATTTTTCAGTCATATCGCTACAATGTCTGCAGTGGCAGTTTATAGTATGTCTAGCACTGGGGCATCATGCCGCAGACATGTAGCATGATGTCCCACCCACTCACATTATCCTGACACCAGGCCGACCAGTCCTAACACTAACCTCTTAATGCTGAGCACCAATTTTGTACATCTTTGGCATGACTCGGCAGGGGATAGAACCCACGCCCTCCTGCATCAATGAATAAAAAGAGAGCAAAACATTTAAAGAAATGGCCATCAGCATCAAACTTGAGCCCGAGACTTCTCAGCCGTCCCTATTAGAAATCACGGATACTTGTAAGCTATCGAATTTTGCTACTTTGTTGCTATATTTGCTGGTCATTTGGGATTACTGAGCCAAGACACTTCATCTGAAAATGGAGTTCTAATTAGGGCACTCCATGAAGGTATGACAGGCATTGTAAGTTCCATTACCCTCCCAGAACAGATTTATTAAAACTGAATCTACTATTATTGCTTCTCTGTGTTCTGCACATACTAAAGGATTCCCTTTTTGAAATTTTTTATTCTTGTGCAACTCCCCACCACCAAGTAAAACGTTTCTATGATGAATAAAGCCATATTTAATGTGACATTTTATTAATTTAAGCTTTTATTAGATTCCAACTACTAAGGAAAATATGAATGAAAGTCTTGAAAGGGGCTGGCATACTGAAATTCATTTCATCTCTTTTTTCAGCAGATGAGGTTAAATCAGATGAACCTGTTCTCTCTGAGAGTAAGAGCCCTCCTCCGACTCAAATTTTGGGTGATGTGATATTTGTCAAAGAGGACAAGCCAACCCAATCCAGACTTGACAGAGTGAAGCATGAGGTTGACTTCTTCAGGAATGAACCCTAATAATGCTGGATGAGGATCCTTTGAAATAGTGGAAAGGTCAGCAGTACAAGTTTCCACTCCCTGCACAAGAACATGAAGCCAGGAAAAGGTTATGCATTCCTGCAACTTCCATGCCCTCAGAGAGTTTTTAGCATGCCTGCCAATGGGTAACCAGGTACTTGGGTATCCACCCACTGATAATAATCTGTGTAATAAAATTTGCTTTCGTTCATGTAAAAAAAACAAACACATATCCAGGTTCAGCTCAATCGTTACATCTGGTGATATTAAGAGTGATCGAGACACAGAATACAGTACAGTTCGAGGCTTGTGTCGTGTGACTACTGGCTCCTGCACATATGCACACAACATAACATTGACCTGCCAAGAGGATAGTGCAGCAATTTAAAATTAATTACCTTTTACAATTAAAAATGGGTAAAACATTGAAAGTGTGGGTGTATGCTAAGCTACTGAATGGAAAC
>JAECUM010037124.1:0-14530 GCA_016617855.1 Megalonaias nervosa
GGTTTCGTTGATTTATTCATCAATCTTATATTGTAATATAAATACACCTTCCTAATATGACTTTTTCTGGCTTTGTGTACCTTTCTTATGTGGTGTCGAATATAGACAAAAGTATATACAAATTGACAACTCGTTATAACATATATTGGAAAATTGAACTTTTTTCGATAATCAGTCGAAAAAACAATTTATAAAATAACAACAAACATTTCCAACATGATTGTGTCATATTTTATCAATACTTTATGATTGTTCGAAATTCGAACTTTGTCGCCCAATTTTCGGTCATTTAAATCTGCATAAATATGTCTTTCGGCTAAGTTAATTCATCAATATAATTAACAATATAAACACACTTTTTAAATCTGGCTTTGCATGGCTTTGTGTGGCTTTGTCAGGCTTTGTGTTGCTTTGTCATGCTTTGTCGGGCTTTGTGTGGCTTTGTCGGGCTTTGTCGGGCTTTGTCAGGCTTAGCAGTATTTAGTAAGACCCTATCAGAGCAGTACATGAGAAAATCCTGTAGCTTCAACTTCAATACCCCGGATGTCCCACGCGCAGTATCAGAAATCCATGATGAAGCAATCACCTATGTAACAGACAGTAATCCTGACAGCCCTCAACTTCCAGACCATTGTGATTAACTCTACAATTCCAGTAAAATTCAAACATTTGCCACTTTGGGAGTGGTAGTACGGCAAAATTCTTTGCAAGTACAGTAATTAATAAACCTGTTTCATTTATACCTGTATTGTTGATGTAACGTGGGACTTTAAACATTAAAGCCTCCTTAATTGATTTGGCGTTCGTTAACTAGGGAATGACCTCCCACGGTGTTATTCCCAAGTGTGGACGGATAGATGGAACGTTAACAGATAGCTGAGCATGGTTATTGAAAGAAATAACAACTACGAGCCCCCTTTTCCGATAAATAAAAATAAATTTAATCAATTAGTACATAACCAAAATTTCACTTTCAACTAATACAACAGATTTACTAAAATAAATGTAATCAATTAATGCATAACCAAAATCTCACTTTCAATTAATACGTGACCAAAATTTCACTTCAATCCAACGGATTCACATTGATAGAATTTAGTCGCAGTGTTCAATTTACATCATATTACGAGTGGTGAATTTTGAGTTAAATTCCACGTTTGACAGCATCACCAGGCGTCTGTCTCCTCTCGTCTTGTTTCCACGTCTAATGCGTGCTCTTTTTGGTCCTCTTTCTGACCCCTGTTTATTCCGACCTCTCTTAGATGCGGATTTCCCCTTGACTCATCGGGTTTCCTTTTACTTCTCTTCTCCTGTCTTTTGAAGGTATAAAGCTGTTTCCTTAAATACGGGAGTATTACGAGGGCTAGTTATGTTTTCACCCACTTATCTGCACATATATAAACTCTCTTTGTTCGTATTCAGATTAGTGATTCACACTGCATAAATTCTGACATAATGTGATCTTAACAAATAATGGTCCTTACAATTTCCTGTATTTCGGTAAGATACACGCTATATTTGTACAAATGACCTTAGCTTGAAGTTCATTGCCCTCGCCGCATAGCAATTGATTAGAAATTACGTGTTCTCTACAGACACATGCGGCCATATATACCAGCATGCATTACTACACGTCTTATTTACATTTGACTAGTCAATTCGTCCAAGAAGTTAAATGTTCAATTACTTATGGCATAATATCCATTAAATCTAGCTACAGTAACCAATAACCTGCAAGATCATTTAAGCATTGCGAAATTATATATAAATATACAATTGTCATTAACTCACGACAACAATATCATCCTACACAGGAAATCAATTTATGTAACCATAAAAAATATGACACATCTGCATATTAGGGTTAATTCATAAATCTCTATGCAATACTGCATATTTGAACATTCTTTGGGTTACATCATAAATCCCTATGAAAATACTGCACATTGAATATCTGATTACATGCAATCCGTCAATTCTATCAATGAACTAACTGTAAAATTAATAAATTGCATACAACTCTAGCATCAATAGAATCCTATGAACTTGAACAATCGAGACATAGCATGAATCATAAGCATATCAAACACATTTGCATAAAGCAAACAAATGAAAATAGAATATTATATTGAAACTAAAATTACGTACCTTAATGCTGTTCTTTCTTTATCCCCACACAATCGTGTGTCAAATCTGTATAGCCTGTCTTCCTTTCCAAGACAGCTATCTGACCTTTCTTCGTTAACGAGGGAAACACAATTCTATTGTTCCCACGGAGTTAAACTTCAGTCTTCTCACAAGGCAAGAGTCGAACTGAAGAATTCTGAGCAAGTCGGTACCCTAAATTCTAGTCTCCCAAAGTGTACGCCTTAATTCTTTACTGACCAATCGGAAGTAACTGTTCCTAAAATTCTGCCCAAATAATCACGTCTTTCATCAGATTTCACCAGCCTAAAATATGCTGCAATTAGCTTTCTTTTGAAGATCAATTATTTGACATAAAGTCCTCTCCCGACTGATACGTTTGTAACTCTATGTACGCTGTGTCATTATACCATTGCGATGACTCGGTCAAATTCTACTGAAGCTTAACGTAGACCCTTTTATGTTTCAGAGATGAAATAAGAGAAATATCAGTGAACTTTCTCAAGACCTTTTGGCTTGACTAAGCTAACTTCAATGCACAATTTATTCACATTAAGTTTCAATAAGTCTTCAAAATTCCCCACATTACAGTTGAATTATTATTACGTGACCTCGGTTGGTCCGCCAAAACTGTTAATCCGGCAAGGCTTTGGAACCAAGGGTACCGGAAAATCGGTGGTTTACCTCTGTGTGTGTGTGTGGATATATATATATATATATATATATATATATATATATATATATATATATATATATATATATATATATGCCTATATATATATATATATATATATATATATATATATAAGGTTGAAATTCTTAAAATTAGAAATATCGATGTGAATGAACAAATGTTATCTTTTTCTTAATTCTTGCTTCCAAATACTTCATACTCGCGTTTGCCGTTTAAAAAAATCGTACGCTACCGCCGAGATTTACAGGAAAAAATAAAGGCTTTTCAACTTTATTCTTCTTCTGATTAAGGGATCCTGTTGAATTTAATTGTTTTATATAAATAACTTTATAGTATTATTCCCATGCTAATAACATCAAATGTTTTGTGGTAAAATGATGATTCGTTTAGGTAAATGTGAAATGTGCAATGGATATAATGTACTGTGACTTTGTGAACAGTTAGAGCTACTATATTATCCACTACTATATTTCTTGAATTGGTTGAAACAGAGCTGAAACATTCTTATCTCGCAATTTAATGAAATGTGTGAAGTTTTGCTACATTATTGAAACTTTTAGCTTTCTTTCTTATTTCCTCGCAGAACGCTACGTGGTGGCGTCGTCTAGTTCAGAGTTCAGTTATAAACCTCTTAAAACTAGTTTTGAAATTGCGACACATTCAAGTTGCTATCCAAGAGTCAACGTGGTTGGAGAAAGGAGGTGGGTGAGAGGGAAGAGGAATCATCGTACCGAGTAATGAATGGGTCTAATGGATAAATGAATAAATATTATTTTATCAAAGTAACAGCTGTATACTTTCATGTTTAATATAACACATGCAAGTTGAAGACTTTATTTTTACAGTATCAGCTTTGTTGGTTTATATCAAGGAATAATGACTCGTTAGAGATACTTCTTTCTCTGAGATAATTACTTGTATTGGCATCAAAAGAAACGTACTAGAAACTAAATAAAACAAACAGGGTATGTCCGTTGTACTCGGTGGGCTTGTTTTCTGAGTATACCTAATCGCAACATCTACTGAACGTGTTACATAAAGTTCTATGCAAGTCTTATTTGCTGGCGTATTTTATCTTTACTCATATTTGGGGAACCCCACTCCTCTTTTTTTTTGGGAGGGGGTGAGAGTGGAAAGTAGAAAAATAATGAAATTACATGTTATTTTTTGTGACAATCCCGCATCTGAAAACAGGGTTCACAAACTGATTTCTGTTCTATTGGCAACAAGCGGAAGCACAAAGTACTACAAAAATATAGATTTAGAATTTCAAGCCACCGGCCCATTATATATATATATATATATATATATATATATATATATATATATATATATATATATATATATATATATATATATATATATATAATCAATTGACTTTGATTCGCAGACGTGTTTTACTAGTTTGAGAAGAGGTTATACATAGATCGCAATGGCGAATAAGAACTGGAACGATTTACAGACAAAGTAAGAGAGCATAATGTGGCTTTGTTAACTTTCGACGATAAAATAAAACTGAATCCGATGAGAAGATGGAAAAAGAGAGATAGATCTTACAAACATTTACACCTAAATGAGACTTATATAAATTCATCACGATATATTTATCCTTACAACAAGTTTAATAAGTACTTATCATCCACTCTCTGCATTCAAAATGACAAATGACATCTCTCTCTCTCTCTCTCTCTCTCTCTCTCTCTCTCTCTCTCTCTCTCTCTCTCTCTCAGAAATGTGCAATCAGCCGGTCCGTGATTTATGTAAACTGCTCTGGTTTCTCTTCCCAATAGGTCCTATATTTTAATTGCTCCAAGAATCAATTAGTACACCTAATAACCCAGTCCCTTTCCAGCTGTCAGCAGTTGATCTGCACTCTAACCGCTTATTATTATACAGTGTATATTGTCAAGACAAATATCGGTGGTTATTACAAACAATATATGTTGGCTGGTCAAGTGCTGCAGTTTAAAGATTATAATTGTCCAAAACTGATGGCATCATCCTCAATAGTTTATATAGAGGGTATCTAGCCTAGCACCACGGGACCATTAATCTTCGAAAGCAAGAAAATTTCTGATGGTGAAATGCATTTCTATGACTTTTATGGGAAACCCTAGCGTGGGTGTGGACTTCTTAATTGGTGTACATGTAGTTGTTTTCAGCAGAGGGGTTTGTGAAGATACTGGGTACCCGAAAACGGTAACCTATAAAGAACGGTTGATTTGATTTTTCAACGGCGTATTGTCTCATATACAATCTAACGATAATAAATATAAAGAATATTTTGGCAAACGCTAATGTTCCACAAAGTACAAGAAACCACATAAAGCTAACGCAATTTCGATCTTTCCACTATTTTACAAATTATAGCATCATGGTGATTGATTATAAAATCTATAGTTGTTTTATTCAATGTAATATTCATACTTTGTTGTTGTTAATTATCAATTCATAACAATATCTTTGTCCTTATGACAAGTTTAATAAGTACCTGCCATCCACTCTCTGCATTAAAAACGATATCATCATCATCATCTCTCTCTCTCTCTCTCTCTCTCTCTCTCTCTCTCTCTCTCTCTCTCTCAGAAGTGCGCTGTCAATCAGCCAATCCGTATTTCATGTAAAGCTCTGGTTTCTGTTCCCAATAGGTTTTATATCATCATTTCCCCAAGGATCAATTAGTACACCTATTAACCCAGTTCCTTTCCTACTGTAAATAAAACACCTACACTTTTATGTCCTTGGGATTGTTAAATATTTTATATCACAGAATGGTAGATGAGTAAAATCATGACTGAGTATTAGGCAGGTTATTAAATCATATTTTATATTTCACCCTCGTTCAGATGGATTCCAGTCGGTTAAATCTGACTCTTTCATTCAACAAAACAAGATTATAATTTACCTGCATATGCCTTATTAGCCAGAAAGAACGTGATAATGACCTCGGAAGGCATCAAAACCGGGTTTTAAAAAAAGAAAGCTTCCTTAAGGCCCTCAAACTAAGAATGGAAGCAGGGGACAGTAAAGTGCATGGGATAATTCAAAATATACATAAAGTATGGAGCATGGAGAGTGAACATTTGCTGGTGAACAACTCATCCAGTTGCAAAACAAACGTTATTTATCATTCACATCCGTCACAAACCTCGCGCATGTAGCAGGTCAGTAAAAGGATGAACGTGAATACCAAACACAGCTGTCTCCTAGTAGTCGATTTCATCGTCATCATCCAAATGGAATGCACTGACTGACGTGATTTAGAGATTTGTCTGAGAAACGACAATGAATGATTCTTTCTCAAAACTTCGAATAGATTGCAGTGGTTGGTTACAGCTATGATCATGACCAGTCAGTCAAAGTGGAGATCGAGCCAGATGTGGCATATTTCTGTCGCAGGATATAAGGAAGCCTTCAAGAGCTACCCCCATGCCCAATCAGCCACTGAGGCTAACACAAGACTGTTTCTACTCACCAGTCGTGCACTTAAACACTGAATAAAAACTCCTTGTGCTGTGGAGCATAGACTCGGATGTTGCTGCCATGTGCCCAAAAATACATATTCCTGCTAGATATTCAAGAGCTCCTCTTTTGGATTGAAAATATAAAAGCGAAGCGCTATAGCCAATATACAGTGTTGCCCTTAGTCCACACTTTCAGTGGCTGTGACTCCACAAGTACATTCAGTGGGATTGGAAAATGTGAACGGAGACAGTGCCGGCAAATCGCGACCTTCTGATTGGCCTCCTGAAAACTGGTCAAGATTCTGCATCTTTCACTCATGATGTCATGGCATCATCTATAAAACTCACATCACTGGCCTATGCCAGCAGACAACTCACAACACTGGCATATGAGAACAGACCATGTTCATCACTCGGCATGGTGAAACATGAGCTAGTCTCTAAGAAATGTACTACCTGTGACAGCTGCAATCCACAATGGACCTTATCCTAGAGCGTTGCTTAACTTAAAAAAAGAAAAAAAAAAAAAAAAGTTCTTTTAAATAGAGAGAACAATGATATCTAGTATCACATTGTTGAACATATTATTCTACCTTATATTGTTTGATTTCATAAAATCATTTCATATATATTCTGTGAGAAAAGGATTAAAAATCTAGTACATGATACCGAGTGTTACCATGTTCAGTTATACCCTTTTCGTCCTATATTGATACTATATAACTCAGACGATGCAAGCAGAAATTTCTAAAACCATTTGAAATCAGGTTTAACAAATATATATTTAACTTGAATGATATCAGTTTAATGTTTGTTTTATTGTGAAGCAATATTACATAGCAATATTACAAAGTTATCTAATGATTAAGTCTATAATGCTGATGTAAAACAAATGCTGAGAAGAACTGGGTTTCATTAAACAGAGATATCATCTTGGAGCTTGATTTCTGAAAATAAATTGATTTATTCTGATCCAGTATCATAGTGGATTAAATTATCTTGATATAACTCTTCTTTAAGGACGGCCATTATTTGGATCAGAACCCCTCAACAAACCCCTGCGTAGAAACAAATGCACCACTTTAAAAGTCCACATCGTAAGGGTTGTGCACAAGGGTAATAAAAATGCATGGCACCCCCACCACAACGAAAAGCAACAAACGATTCTAGACAACATGAACAAGGCAGGGAAGAGAGGAGGAAAGGAAGAAGATGGAGAAGCGTTCAGGGAAAACAAGAGGCGGCTGCGAGAAAGGAACCACCACCCCTTGCAACGTCGACCTGGACAGCTACTGTGGCGGTATAGGTCATAAAGAAACAGCCTTTCGCAGACATATGTCAAGAATCCCTACAGTTTCTTTGCTACCATCCATGCGATATGGGCTTTGCCTGTTTCTACGAAAACTTGGAGGCTGCTCAACAGCACATTGAAGACCACTAGATGGTGAAAGAAAAAACAGAGAAGGACAGACTAAGGCCACAAAAACATGCTGGAGAAAGGCCTCTAATAGCATCGGAGGGGGAGATACACTGACTGCTCGCTCACGCTAGCCACGATAATCTGCAACCGCTTGATTGAATACAACAAGTAGCAAGGGATGAATGAGATCTACTCCCCTTTTTAAAAGCTCACTGCACCGTCGAGAACTTGATCTAAACGGATGGACAAAAAGGCCATGTGAGACGCCAGTTCGAGCCTCCAGGACGCTTAAAGAAATCGTCGTTATAACTTTTTGTAAAATTGCCCTTTGACGGTTAAAAGAAAAACACAAATTACCTAAGGGATAGGGATGGTTGGTTACCATGCCCGGTCACCCAGACCAGACTGAGTTTTGCACTACACGGAAATACACAGACCGACTGGGTTTTGTGGCTAAAAATTTTATCTTGCCAGATTGGGTCACCCCACCGACCCCACCGACAATAAAAAAGACATTGTTTTATGGTAGAAAAAAATTGGGGTGAGAGAAGGGGTGGAGAAACCGGATAAAATGGGAGTGGAGAAAGCCGACTCAGCCAGGAAAGTTCCCAGCCGGGTACCCATACCCGGTACCCGGCAAAAGTTCCCTTCCCGTCCATCTTTAGTTTTCACTTTCGCACCAAAGACTCGTTGCGATAATAAAATCAATTACTCATAAATTTGATCCATATGCCGCACCGGTTTTAAAACAAAGTACTTGATAACATCAAACGGAAAGTATAAGATCACTAAAACTGCTAATGGATACCTTATACCATGTATTTATTTACATATTTGGAAACCTTAAGCACGCCATGTACACTAGATTATAAAACTGGAACTGAATATGTAAATTCTAACTGATAGATTTTTTTACAATGAAAATATGTGGCTGACACATAACTGGCCAATACTGACATCTAAACTTAGATAAGTGGGAAGACTTTAAATTAATAGGGCATCAATGGCGTTTCAGCTTATGACTCTTCTGCCGTTTGCGCCTTCGGACATGTCCTTTGTTATCTTGGTCTCGTGCAGACATTGTGTGCGAGAACCGCAGAACTAATTAAATTGTTAGCTGTGCACACATTTAATTCGTCGTAAATGGTCATAGGGCCGCCCACGACAGAAATGCAAATTCAATTCAATTCTCAGGACTGAGCAAAAAAGAAATACAGTTCGCATTCGAATATGATCTTAAAAAAGTAGAATTTAACTTTTCGAACAAAAGAACACTGAGCCTTCATTTATTTAACTTATTTTTTCACATTTTATTTAAATTTATTTAATTTTATTTAGCTGGCACGTGAATTTTTTGTCAGTTTTCCATTTTCTGTTTCTTGTAAAACTAGAAGAAAAAAACTAGAATCATGGACTAAAGGATATTTCATTAAGTAATTGGAAAAGAACTGCAATCATGGATTGACAAATATTTCATGGGGGGGAGGGGCACAAGATTCATGGACTACGTATACTTCGCTTAGCAGGGGAATACAACCCTAGAATTATGGACTAACAGATACTTCACTTAGCAGGGAAATACAACCCTTGAACCATGGACTAATATATACTTCAACTAGCGGAGGAAACAAAGAACATTGAATCATTGACTAACAGATACTCCTCCTAGCAGGGAAGAAAGAAAACAAAGAAGTATAGGCCACAAAATACTTCACTTAGCAGGGTAAATATACACCTTGGAATATTAAACTAACAAATACTTCATTTAGAAAGCGGGGGGGGGGGGCAGGAACTTAGAATCATGAACTAACATTTACTTCATTTAAAAGGGGAAACAATACTAGAAATCACGAGCTAACAGATACGTCAATTTGCAGGGGAAAAAAACCCAAGAATTGTGGACTCACCGATACTTCATTTACCATGGCGATAAAAAGCACTAGAATCATGGACTTACAGATACTTCAGTCAGCAGGGGAAGAAAAGCCCTAGAATCATGGACTAACAAATGTTTCGCTCGGCATGGGAGAAAAAGACAAACTAGGATCGTAGACTACGAGATAATTCAGTTAGCAGAGGTTAAGAGGCCATACAATCATGGACTAACATATACATGTACTTTAGTTATCAGGGAAAAAACGCCCCCCCCCCCCAATCATGTACTAACAGATAATTGAAACACCAAGGGGACAAAATTGGAATCGTGAACTAACAGCAGATCCTTCAGTTAGCGGGTGGGGTTAGACTCATCTGAATCATAGGCTAACAAATACTTTACTTGGCAGGGAAAATAGAATCATGGGCTTACAAATACTTCACTTAGCAAGGGAAATAAAAGAAGAAAATAACGGACTAACGTATGTTTCAATTATGAGGGGAAAAGCTAGAATCATGGACCAACATATACTTCACTTAGCAGGATAAAAACTGGAATTGTGGACTAACAGATACTATAAATAGCAGAGAAAAAAAAAACATGAATCATGGGCTAACGTACATTTACTTCAGTTAGCAGGGGAAAAGATATCTTGTTGCATCTCATTTCACTAGATTGTTATAGATTTTAAATTTAGATATAACAAGACCATATTGCTACTGACCATCCAGCACCACTAAATTCATTTACAAACCGGATGTGTTGTGCTGCAATGGATGAAAGGAAAACTGGTTGTGACTATCCAGTTTTGGTACATATTGCTTTTTATAGGTATTTACCGAAGCAGCAGAGAGGGTGAACAGACCAATTTGCTTGTGACATTATTTGTAAAAAAAATTAAGCCTTTCTACGAAAAGGAAATCTTAAGGTCAGCGACGTTAAACCACAACCTCTAACCCTGACTCTGTCAGGCCATGAGATTTCTTAGGGTTAGATTATCTCGTTACTTTATCTCTGACTCTTTGGGTTTTTTTATGGTGTGTTTATTTTACGTGTTGGTCACTCAACGTTGGTCGTTCACCCTCTCAGCTGCTGTAAATTAAACAGCAATTATAAATATTATTAATAATGATTGGAGAACCCCACTCAGCTAGATTAGCTCGAGAGCGACTAAAGGCAATCAAAAAATATTTACCCATCCGTGATTTAGTTAAACAACAACTACAAGCTCGTCAGGAGTCTCAGGTGGAATTTGCAGAACGTGCAGAACAATTATTTAAACCGATTGTCGAACCAACAAAGAAAATTGTTACAGCAACTGAGGCAACACAAAGAGCTCTTGAAACATTACCTGTTGATGTTGCTGGCCGTATTTAAGCAGCTCAACCACAACCACAACCACAACCACAACAACCAAAACCAAGAATTAAGATAATAGATAAATTTACGCCTGAAGGTATCACTGCTATCAGGGATCCAAAAAAATTAATTGATATTGCTGCGTTTGGATATTATGAAAGACAAAAATATGTAAAACCAGAACATGTTAAATCTCTAAGCTCTGCCAATTGGATTAAGGATGTATATCGTATCTATACTGGTATTCCAGAAATTAGATCTAATGAAGATATTAATAATTTTAATGAATTTGATGAGACTGTATATAAGCATATCGAAAGAGCTAAACAATTTAAATTACAGAAACCAGTAAAAACACTTGAAGAACAAGTTCAACAATTTCCACAATTACTACCACCACTACCATCACCACAACGATCACCACAACAATTACAATTTGAATTACCACGATCACCACAATTACAACTAATGGAACAAATAAAACAAAAAAAAACTAGAACAAGATAAACATTTAGAAGAATTAATGAAACAATTGCAATCACCACGACGACCAGTTAGAACAACAGAGGAAGAATATCAAGATCCTGGCGCAACTGGAAGTGGTTTAGGAAGTGGCTTTATTACTTGTCCCAATAACGTCCTTGCTGATGTTGATCGACTAGAGATTCTCATGGGAGGAAAACGAGCTGGCAATAATTCTCCAGAAATTATTAATGAAGCAGCTGATATTTGTAAACGATTATTTACAGGTGGTGTTATGGATATTAATGTGCATCGGTCCCTCATTAATGAAATCGCCGATGAGTATCATAGTGACTGAGTATGTAATTAGATGCAATTAGTAATAAAATCACTTAATAATAATATGATCGTACACAATACTCATAGACCAACCATGGTTAGGGCAATAAATTCACGATTACCAGTATACAAAACGACCTACGGAGATGGACTAGGTGATGTTGTTCAAGGTCTATTTATAGGGATAGCCCCAAAAGCAATACCGCTTGCAAAGCAATTAGGAATGAAAGCTATTGACGTTGTTCATGAAAAAGCTATTGGCGCTGTTGGTGATGTTGCTAGCAAAGCAATCTCAGCAATCAAGGATAGACTAGCGCGATTAATACGCAGACCGCCAGCGGTCCGACCTCAACTAGTGAAACTGGCCAGCACTGAAGTGATGCCCGCAAATGTCAGTAAAATAATAAATCAAGCTGCTAATCAGAAACTAGTAGAGTTGGCTACCAACACTAATGTTGGTTTAGAAAAAGAAAAAAATATAACCGCTAGTCTGGTAGCAGGAAGCGGTCTTCGTGTTAGACGAAGACGATAATAATAAAGATGTTCAAGCGTATATCTGATTCCGCGTTTGACATGGACGCACCAGTTTTAAAAGATGAATCTGTGCGCAATTATCAATATTATTCTTATGACGCACGAGATCCAACTCAGCGTGGACAAATTGATCTGCAAGTTCAGGATACAAGCAGATACTTCTTACCCGCTGAAGCATTTATCGAGGTTGAAGGTGAAATTCTAAAAACAGATAATACTCCATACGACGCTGATGTTAGTGTTGGTTTTGTTAACAACGGTGTTATGGCTTTATTCAAAAGCGCCATATACATGATTGATGGAAAAAATATTGAAGAAATCTATGATGATGTTGATGTTGCCACGACGATACTTGGTCTTGCGCGATATAGTGATGATTACTCAAGATCAGCTGGACCATCAATGATGTTTGTAAAAGATACTTCTAATTCTCCAGAGTACCAACAATATGAAATAAGACGACCAAGAAATTTTGCTGGAAACGCCGACGTGGATGTACAAAGTATGATTATTAATGTTGATCCAGATTTTAACTTAGGATTTAGATCACGTCGAGCAATGTTAAGCGGTGCAAGGAGAGCATTTTCGTGTGCGATTCCATTATCACATATCTTTGGGTTTTGTAGAAATGTCAGAAAAGTCATTTTCGGAGCCAAACACACAGTTGTACTTGTGCGAAAAGCTACTGATGATGATGCAATATGGAGACCCGCTGGTACTGATGTTGGTATAGTAAAATTGACAAAACTTTCATTGTGGATGCCAGTAATGACTCCAACAATACCTGAAGAAGAACATTTACTTTCTTTTATGAGCCAAGGTGGTAAATCGATGTTATCATGGTTGACGATGACCACAGATGCTGTGCAGAGTAATGTTAATGGTTTATTTACTTGGCAAATAGCATCACAGCAAGGTGTTTCTGCACCACGTCATATATTTATTGCGCTTCAAAATGCTGCACGGGTAGACTCACAAAATCTAAGCACAATGATATTTGATCAACTCGGTGTTTCTGAGGTTTCTTTAAGGATAAACGGACATCAAGAACCTTCTGAAGAAGTGTTGCTAAATTTCGGTCAAAATCATGTTGCACGTGCATATCATCGATTAATGACATTCATGGGGCGTGATCAGAATATTGATTCTGGTTTGCAAATATCACAGTTAGATTTTACAACATTATATCCGATTTATTACTTTTCGCTGGAACATTTAGATTTAACCAGACAGTCCGTCGTTGATATACATTTTCGAGCTCGCGTAAACAGAGATGCTGTAGCTATTGCTAATTACAGAGCTGTCGCTGTTATACTTAGCGATAAATCAAGGTTACTTGAAGGTATTGGTGCACGAATGAGAGTTATTGATGCCCCAATAGAAAACATGTAATTATATCGCTCATAATAATTATAAATGTCACATCTAGTTAATGTCAGTCTGACTCCTGGTCAGATTAAAAAGCTACAATCATCATCAAAAAATAATTGTGCGGCAAAAATATCACTAAAGCGAGAACAAATCGCGAGTGGTCCGAATAAGCTATCATTATCAGAATGCCAGCATAAGCATTTCAATGAAGCAAAAAATTGAATAAAGGTATAAAACTTAATCATTCTGCGAGTGTCATTAAAGACATCGTTAAAACGGGTGGCATATTTCCACTTCTTGCCGCGTTACCAGCAATAATAGCCGCTGCAGCCCCAGCTGTTGCAAAAGCAGCTGCATTAGGCGCTGTTGGAACCGCTGCTTTAATGGCGTTAAAGAAAGCAACGGGTCAAGGAATTATGCACGCAGAAAACTTAAAAAAAAGATCACGGGCAAAACAACGCGGAAGACGTCTAAGAGCACCAAACGTTCCACAGCCGGGCCGTCTAAGATTATCAGGCCCAGTATACGGTCGCGGTCTAAGACTTCCAGGGACTCGTATTCATGGTATGGAAAAGGTCTAAGACTACCCCGGTAACTTCGTCATCGAATTCGATGATTTTCCCTATGTCCAATTTTGATTTACTTAATGCCGCTAAGCAACTGAATATAAAAAACTTTAGAGGAGTTTTTATGCGTGATCAATTACCTACCGTTGCAATGCAACATGAAACTGGTATTATTAATTTCGATAAAAACTCTGGCCCAGGCACTCATTGGGTGGCATATGCAATTGATCCACGTGGAATTATTTATTTTGATTCGTATGGACTGGCACCACCAAAAGAATTTTTAAAATATATAAATAC